>JAJOZX010014661.1:0-78241 GCA_023014485.1 Bathynomus jamesi
TGCGAAGCCATCAAAATTTTTAACTACGCATCCAATCGAAAAGCCATCATAGAGGTAAAAGAAAGTGACAAGTTGTATTCGAAATTAAGTGGTTCGTGAGCTTTTCATCAAGAATAAAACATGTTTCCTAAACAATATTCTGGATTATGATACCAACACATATTAGTACCATGCCCGCAAAGGAACTTGCAAAAATATTCCCCCGTAGGGTGGTATTTTTGTGCTAGTAATAATAATAATACAAGAGTTAGGAAAATGAATTGCATTAGTCGGCCTGAGCGCTGTGCCAGTTTCTAGCCCTCCTAAAAAGATTATTTTTATTTTTTAAACATCTGAAATTTGTGTGGGGTTTGTAGAGACGTTGGCAATCGAAGCTCTAAAAACGCTGCTGAGACTGTTAATATCAGCTGGTTGGTGCACGAAGGCGAAGATGAGACGAGGAGGCAGAAAATGGAAATTATTGATAAGTTCGACAGTATACTAGGGTTGAAATAGAGTTGAATTAAAGTTATAAAGTAAATAAGGAAGGTAATAAATTAGATTAACTTGAGATAAAAGTATATATATCATATATTAATTAAGTTTCGTTATACAGGGTGTTCAAAAAGAAGCGCAACCCAAAATAGAAAGAAAACGATAGGCTCCAATGATATATGCATTCTCCAATGGTTTGCGTTTCTTTTTGAACACCCTGTAGATCAGATTTATTGTAAACACGAATAAAGATAGTACCATATTTCTCGGCGTATAATGCGTACCTTTTTTTTCCCCCAAAGTACTCCAAAAATCACCCTGCGTGTTATACGGCGATGGTACACATTTTGGTAGGGGAGGATAGTCGTATTATTATATTTTGGCTGTATATCGTCTCGTGGCATATTTTTGGTACTATACACTGAACAATTACGGTGCGCGTTATACGCCGAGAAATACGGTAATTCAAATTACTGTAGGTATATAAAATCTTAAATTTCGACAACTCATATTTTTGATAATTTTTCGTTAAAAAAAACAAACAACAAAAAAAACCAGATGTGCTTAACCAAGATCAAGTACACAGAACCAATTATCCTTCGTATCTCGTTCCAAAGATAGAATCAGTGGTTTCCGAACTGATCTGATATTGGAGAAACCAAAGTTATCGGATGATTTCCATATGGAATCTGTATTGGGATTTCCACATCTGAATAGCCTTTGGAAGCTTCATTCATTCCCATTGATTATATGTTAAATGGAACGAAAAGATGAATTTTCTATTGGTAAAACGTTTTAGCTTCTATTTTCTGACGTTTCGGAACTTCTCCTCCTTTTTTGCTTCCCTATTTTTAAAGAATAAAGAATATAAAAACGCGGAAATGGAGAATCTAAAATAGGAACAGAGAATTGAAACGAGCAACTACGATCGTCTTTGTCTTTCTGTTTGGAAGTTCAAAATGAGATAATTTCCTTCCGAAGTCGTTTGTCTGTGGATGACGGAGTGTCATATACTTTATATGAAAAGGACAGCATATCCACTGACTCAAATTTAATCGTTTCCATACCGAGCAGGACACCTGTAACGCTTTAAAGACAGACCAACCAGAAATTAAAGGCTTTGGGGGTCGAAATAATGAATAGCGAAATAATAATAATTATATATATGGAAAGAGAGAGAGAGAGAGAGAGAGAGAGAGAGAGAGAGAGAGAGAGAGAGAAATTATGTAAAAAGGTTTAGATTAAATAAATCAAATTGTAATAGACTATATTTTTAATAATTTAGAAATGAAACATTGGTCAGTTTTCAAAGCTGTATTATTTACTAAAATGTAAGTAAGTACAAAGTAAATGATAAATTTCAGGCTTTATTTTTTTTACTTAACATCGCCATTGAATAAATCTGGTCATTTATCATTTATTTAAATCAAATTCTCTCTCTCTCTCTCTCTCCTCTCTCTCTCTCTCTCTCTCTCTCTCTCTCCCCCGCTTCGTGTGTGTATTCAGTCCTTGCCATTAAATCAAATTACGCAGATTCAGCCCCACCTGGGAGGAACATAAACTTAAATCCGTTTGACTTCAAGGAAGGTAAAAACGTTAATAAGGAAATATATATATATAAAGGAATTAAAGTTCACATTCTCTGCAAAATTCATATCATTTATCTTTTGTTCACGAGTGGAATATTTGCTAAAATAAAGATGTCAAACAAAATACACATAAATTTTATTTAATTACAGCAGATCAAACCTAATATACATATGTATATATATATATATACACTCGTCAATGATTCATTGTTCGGAAACTGTATTTTTATAAGAAGCAGTAGTATGATTGCAAAAACCAACGTTTTTACTATTTATTTAATGACTAAACGTTTCGGAAACTCAACCTTCATCTTCAGTAGCTACCGAAGACATTATAAAGGCATTTAAATAATTAATCTAAATACATTATTTGTAATACGTATAGAATTATAAGAATTATTTGATAGAGACATACAACGCAACTTACTTGTTATAAAGACACGTTAATTTTAAAAATTTACTAAAAACCAAAAGGAATAAAATTTTAATTTAAAAACTTTCATAAAAACCAAAATAAGTAAAACTTAATTGAATTAAATCATTTCTAACCTAACATCATTGCCATAATTATTAAGTGAGGGTTTCATTTTGTTAATCCCTTAATGCCGACCGTTACCTTATGGCAATATGAGTTTGACAATTGATTTTGAGCCTTACAATCTGAATTTTGAACCTTACGATCTGAATATTAGAGGTTATTTTGGCCAGAACAGGAAAAAACAAAAAACAAAAATTTCATAATTCAGGCATGAAAGAGTTAATATAGAGGGACTCCATCACCCTCAAATCCAAAATATTATGGATTTAGTTTGTTATTTTAAAATTATTTCTTCTTAGTGGATAGTTCGTTGTATCTGAATGTAATTTATTAGCTGAATGAGAAGGAGTGAACAAGAGCGAACCAGTTCTCTTTGATTGCCCCACCCCGCTGTGTTGATTCACACGGAGGGTGAATTGGAGCAGTGTGCAACCAATGTACGATGCTTGGCAGTTATCTCAAATATATTTATAAATCACACGAGACCTAGTCTGTGGTGGACACCTATCCTTAAAAAAAATTAAAAATTGAGGATATTTTAAAGTAGTTAACAAAAGAGAAACGAAATTCAATTTTGGGATAATAGTTACTCAGTGTTTTCCTTATTAATTTTCTAATGTTAAATTATTTCTGTACAAAAACCAGTAACTGTGTATTTGAGTTTTCCGTATTTAAGTCACTAGCTTTAATATTTAACTACTTAAGAAATAAACTCCTAGCAGGGGTAGGAAACATATATATATATATATATATATATATACATTCAACTGCAAAGAACACGCAGTATAAATAACGTAAAGAACGATGCTTGTATAGGAGATATTCCGCGCAAGACGAGAGAGAGAGAACGAAACAAATGAAAAAATGAGGTAACCACCCGGGAATCGAACCCGGGATCTTCCGATTGCCGGTCAGATGCGATACCATTACACCATGGGCCTCACTCTTCCAAATGCCGTAATTCTTCTACATACTCGCAGAAACAAATGCCCCAAGGGGGCACCTCCAGCATGCCGTAACATTATATACATTCAACTGCAAAGAACACGCAGTATAAATAAGTTCCAAAGCTGGGCACTTGCGGTATTTTTTGCGGTACTGCGGTACTGCGGTACTACCGCACTACCAAACCGGTACCGCATAACGCAGTACCGCAAAGGATCGCTGAAAGTACAGCAGTACCGCTACCGCATTCAAATTTCCCACGGTACTTTCCGCGGTACCGACAAACACGACTTTTCAAAAAATTAACACTTTTTTTGAAGTAAACTTATTACAGGAGTACAGTAAGACGAATGCTGCGTGTGTTGCATCAGCCTAACTCTAGACACGTTAAGTTTTCGTTCAGAACATGTTACGTTGCCATCCTATCACAACGCCTCAGTGCAGTGCTTGCTTTTGAGCCGGTTGCACGTGTGTTACATTTCTGTGACAAAGATCGATTTTTAGCCATTATGGCAGAAAGTTCAGGTGCGAAATCGCCGATATGCAATTTCTGAAAATATGTGCTATTACTTGTGTTGTTCTTGTGTGCAGTACCGCAGTACCGCAGTACCGCGGAACGCACCAGGGGGACCTGAAAAAGTACCGCAGTACCGCGTAACGCACTGGGCATGCTGAGGTACCGCAGTACCGCGTAACGCACCCCCAAATTTTGGTACCGCGCCCACCACTGTAAATAACATAAAGAACGACGCTTGTATAGGAGATATTCCGCGCAAGACGAGAGAGAGAGAACGAAACAAAAAAAATGAGGAGAAAAATGGAAGAGTGAGGCCCATGGTGTAATGGTATCGCATCTGACGGCAATCGGAAGATCCCGGGTTCGATTCCCGGGTGGTTACCTCATTTTTTCATTTGTTTCGTTTCTCTCTCTCGTCTTGCGCGGAATATCTCCTATACAAGCGTCGTTCTTACGTTATTTATACTGCGTGTTCTTTGCAGTTGAATGTATATAATGTTACTGCATGCTGGAGGTGCCCCCTTGGGGCATTGGTTTCTGCGAGTATGTAGAAGAATTACGGCATTTGGAAGAGTGAGGCCCATGGTGTAATGGTATCGCATCTGACCGGCAATCGGAAGATCCCGGGTTCGATTCCCGGGTGGTTACCTCATTTTTTCATTTGTTTCGTTCTCTCTCGTCTTGCGCGGAATATCTCCTATACAAGCGTCGTTCTTTACGTTATTTATACTGCGTGTTCTTTGCAGTTGAATGTATATAATGTTACGGCATGCTGGAGGTGCCCCCTTGGGGCATTTGTTTCTGCGAGTATGTAGAAGAATTACGGCATTTGGAAGAGTGAGGCCCATGGTGTAATGGTATCGCATCTGACCGGCAATCGGAAGATCCCGGGTTCGATTCCCGGGTGGTTACCTCATTTTTTCATTTGTTTCGTTCTCTCTCTCTCGTCTTGCGCGGAATATCTCCTATACAAGCGTCGTTCTTTACGATATATATATATATATATAGATATATATATATATATATAATTAACCCCTCCGTCTATGGCCTTGGGTGGTTCGAAGTTGACGGGGGTTCTGGTTAGGTAGCAGCAACGGATTTGTTACTCTGGAGTAGCTGGTACCGTATAGGGAATCGCAGTAGTTTCTATTATACTACTCTCCGATTTCTCTTGTAGTGTGGATCGGAGGATTCTGTGGCGCTTACTAAATTCTCTGAAGGTTCCCCGATTCTTCTTGTAACGTATCGGAAAATTATTTTCTCTATTTACGACTAAGTTCTCTGAAGAGAGCAAGGCTCGAAGGAGAAGACAAAGATATTCTCTTACTGTAGTTTACTGCTAAAATGTTACAGGTAACGCTCAACCTCTAAGTTAGATAAGACAAATCAGAATCAGAAATCAGAATCAGCACAGGAGAAATACTACACGTTTATTTACATAAATTTTACTGACATCATTATTATTTAATGCTGACCTGTTTTGTTTAGGCTGAATTATTTTGCAAAATATTTAAAGATAAGGTAAATATTTTAGCTGTAGCAATGTTTAGACAGATGGGCAAGATATTTGAAGGTGAAGCCATGTTTTATTTTAAACCGCATATTGACAGATCTGATGTTATCATGATCTGCCGAGTTAACTAAAGATGGGAAATGAAATATGTATTGTATTATATATTAAAATTAAACACGCATATGAGCTAAAATTAAATGCTTCAAATTTAAAATTAAGTGAAGCAAGACATGACTTCATCTTTTACAACGAAGAGAGAATATATACAGAAAATGAACATTGCAGAATTTACCAAGATTAAATTATTAAGCCAAATTTAAAAAAAAATTATGAAGTAATTTAAAAAGAAATAATTCGCCAATTATTCAGCAAAAATAAAATAGAAAGAAATCAAAAATTATTTTTTTTATTTTAATTTTATTTTTCTATATGTAAAAATGGTATAAGAATATAGGAATTATTCATTGTTCATAATATATATATATATATATATATATATATATATATGTTAACAACAGACCGTGCATGGAACAAGGAACTCTTCTGGGAAAATCAAATCCACTATAGTCCGGATAAGTAATGGTAAATGACAAATACCATAGTTTTTTCTTTTCATGATTTTAGCCCGACGTGGGCAACGGGTCTCTCGCAAAGAGATCCCATAAATATAGCTTCCCTCACCAGCTATCTGCAAAGCAGACAGGATCCAGCTTTGGGACATGGATCTAGGGTTTAAAGCAAGCCTAGATCCCTACATTCAGAACCTCTATATAAGTAAAAGACTCGTTGCATTCACGTCGTGTTGAATAAATCAAAGAAAAAGAGGGTAACTATTGTATTTTTAGCCAAAAAACCAAAACTTAAACCTCAACCGGGACATGAGCGTCCACCCTTCAAGGCACGAAACACGTCCGTTTAGTATACACAAACTCAGAATGGTTCCCTGAGAACATTATATGTTAAACACAGACCGTGCATGGAACAAGGAACTTCTGGGAAAATCAAATCCACTATAGTCCGGATAAGTAATGGTAAATGACAAATACCATAGTTTTTTCTTTTCATGATTTTAGCCCGACGTGGGCAACGGGTCTCTTGCAAAGAGATCCCATAAATATAGCTTCCCTCACCAGCTATCTGCAAAGCAGACAGGATCCAGCTTTGGGACATGGATCTAGGGTTTAAAGCAAGCCTAGATCCCTACATTCAGAACCTCTATATAAGTAAAAGACTCGTTGCATTCACGTCGTGTTGAATAAATCAAAGAAAAAGAGGGTAACTATTGTATTTTTAGCCAAAAAACCAAAACTTAAACCTCAACGGGACATTGAGCGTCCACCCTTCAAGGCACGAAACACGTCCGTTTAGTATACACAAACTCAGAATGGTTCCCTGAGAACATTATATGTTAAACACAGACCGTGCATGGAACAAGGAACTCTTCTGGGAAAATCAAATCCACTATAGTCCGGATAAGTAATGGTAAATGACAAATACCATAGTTTTTTCTTTTTCATGATTTTAGCCCGACGTGGGCAACGGGTCTCTTGCAAAGAGATCCCATAAATATAGCTTCCCTCACCAGCTATCTGCAAAGCAGACAGGATCCAGCTTTGGGACATGGATCTAGGGTTTAAAGCAAGCCTAGATCCCTACATTCAGAACCTCTATATAAGTAAAAGACTCGTTGCATTCACGTCGTGTTGAATAAATCAAAAAAAAGAGGGTAACTATTGTATTTTTAGCCAAAAAAACAAAACTTAAACCTCAACCGGGACATTGAGCGTCCACCCTTCAAGGCACGAAACACGTCCGTTTAGTATACACAAACTCAGAATGGTTCCCTGAGAACATTATATGTTAAACACAGACCGTGCATGGAACAAGGAACTCTTCTGGGAAAATCAAATCCACTATAGTCCGGATAAGTAATGGTAAATGACAAATACCATAGTTTTTTCTTTTTCATGATTTTAGCCCGACGTGGGCAACGGGTCTCTTGCAAAGAGATCCCATAAATATAGCTTCCCTCACCAGCTATCTGCAAAGCAGACAGGATCCAGCTTTGGGACATGGATCTAGGGTTTAAAGCAAGCCTAGATCCCTACATTCAGAACCTCTATATAAGTAAAAGACTCGTTGCATTCACGTCGTGTTGAATAAATCAAAGAAAAAGAGGGTAACTATTGTATTTTTAGCCAAAAAACCAAAACTTAAACCTCAACCGGGACATTGAGCGTCCACCCTTCAAGGCACGAAACACGTCCGTTTAGTATACACAAACTCAGAATGGTTCCCTGAGAACATTATATGTTAAACACAGACCGTGCATGGAACAAGGAACTCTTCTGGGAAAATCAAATCCACTATAGTCCGGATAAGTAATGGTAAATGACAAATACCATAGTTTTTCTTTTTTCATGATTTTAGCCCGACGTGGGCAACGGGTCTCTCGCAAGAGATCCCATAAATATAGCTTCCCTCACCAGCTATCTGCAAAGCAGACAGGATCCAGCTTTGGGACATGGATCTAGGGTTTAAAGCAAGCCTAGATCCCTACATTCAGAACCTCTATATAAGTAAAAGACTCGTTGCATTCACGTCGTGTTGAATAAATCAAAGAAAAAGTGGGTAACTATTGTATTTTAGCCAAAAAAACCAAAACTTAAACCTCAACCGGGACATTGAGCGTCCACCCTTCAAGGCACGAAACACGTCCGTTTAGTATACACAAACTCAGAATGGTTCCCTGAGAACATTATATGTTAAACACAGACCGTGCATGGAACAAGGAACTCTTCTGGGAAAATCAAATCCACTATAGTCCGGATAAGTAATGGTAAATGACAAATACCATAGTTTTTTCTTTTTCATGATTTTAGCCCGACGTGGGCAACGGGTCTCTCTCAAAGAGATCCCATAAATATAGCTTCCCTCTCAGGGAACCATTCTGAGTTTGTGTATACTAAACGGACGTGTTTCGTGCCTTGAAGGGTGGACGCTCAATGTCCCGGTTGAGGTTTAAGTTTTGGTTTTTTGGCTAAAAATACAATAGTTACCCTCTTTTTCTTTGATTTATTCAACACGACGTGAATGCAACGAGTCTTTTACTTATATAGAGGTTCTGAATGTAGGGATCTAGGCTTGCTTTAAACCCTAGATCCATGTCCCAAAGCTGGATCCTGTCTGCTTTGCAGATAGCTGGTGAGGGAAGCTATATTTATGGGATCTCTTTGCGAGAGACCCGTTGCCCACGTCGGGCTAAAATCATGAAAAAGAAAAAACTATGGTATTTGTCATTTACCATTACTTATCCGGACTATAGTGGATTTGATTTTCCCAGAAGAGTTCCTTGTTCCATGCACGGTCTGTGTTTAACATATAATGTTCTCAGGGAACCATTCTGAGTTTGTGTGTATATATATATATATATATATATATATACTCGTATATCAGTTCGAGTTTCAATTTCAGTTTTTTGTAAAAACAAAATATCAATTTCGATTTCAATTTCAGTTTTTGTAAAAACAAAATATTCGTTTTCGATTTCGATTTCAGTTTATTCGCTTTCATTTTATGAATTATATCGACATTTTCTTAGTTGCATTAAACTCAAATATTTAATATTCGTAACTTTTAGTTATATATTCATTTTGAAGTATTTTATTACTGATTTCATTCCGTATCATTCTGTAAGACGCAGTTGTTATTCTTCGTCTCTTCATAAAACTTTCGCCTTCGAAAGCTTCAGATGAACTGACACGGTGTGTGTATGTATATATATATATATAATATATATATATTATATATATATATATATATAGGGTGGCGAAAAAGTCGCGCATCATAGGAATTTTCAGTGTTGATTATAATATATATATTTTTTCTTTTAGGTAGGGGATGATTGCGAAATTAACAATAGACGAGAGGGTGAGCTTGGATTTAATGCCTGGAATACCAGGTACTACAAACTGATGAATCAGTACCGAATTTAAATTCTGTACCGATTCATCGATTTGTTGTACTTGGTATTCCATACATTAAAACCAAGCTCACACTCTCGTCTCTTGTTAATTTTGCAGCCATCCCCTACCTAAAAGAAGAAAATATATATATTATAATCAACACTGAAAATTCCTATGATGCGCGACTTTTGCGCCACCCATATATATATATTATATATATAATATATATATATATATATATATATATATATAGCTTGCTCCTGAAGAATCATGCACTAGGACTGATAATAAATGGAGGTGTCTGCAATAAAAGCAGCTAACGAAAATTGCAATAAATTAAATATGGATATGGATATTCGTTGACTCGACTAACACAGAGATTGTTGCTTTCAGTGATAATAAACCACGTACCAAAGCCTCATCAGTACTTTGATCCCCTATTTGCATAGCAATGCTGCTTCGAGTTGCCTTTACCCTGAAATGGGCGTATGGGCGGAATGGTGCTCTATGTAAACAAGATGTTTAACTCTTCATACTTCCATTTAAAACTATGAATGCAGCGATATATATATATATATATATATATATATATATATATATATATATATATATATATATATATATATATATATATATATATACCCCAAGAAACGGTGCACACTCAACAAATAAATCATGACGTAATTATTTAATAATGAAATGAAAGTTTTTATTACATAACATACAGTAGATGGTTTTAATCATATCATTTAAAAAATTTACTTTTCTGGCTTTTACCATTTGCGGAGCCCTCAGTTAAAGGGCCATATTTAAAAAAAATTGTAAACTCTTGTTCAGTCGACAGTACGAGTGGAGGAAAGTATAGGGTAATGACGCTTACTATTTGTAAATCTATATAGTAGCAATTTAACAGAGTATAATCAAAAAACCGGTACTATACTGTTATCTCCTCACCAAGTTTTAATATGGTTAACTGCATGCCCAGTTAGGTCAGCTGTACGCCCTTGATGATTGGTTACGTTAAGTCGTGATATTTTCGTTAAAACTAACGAAAATATCACGACTTAACCTAACCAATCGTCAAGGGTGTACAGTTGACCTAACTGGGCATTCAATACTTGGTGGGGAGATAACAGGATAGTACAATAAACCTTATTGGAAGGTACAGAACAAGGAATGCTTTACACTGGTATAATTAAAAAAATATATATATTTTGAAAAGTAATGAGTGAGAACCATTAAAATAAAAATTGCCCCGAGCGTCATTACCGAACCTGGTAGGGTCATGACGGTCTCCTACCAGATATTAAGTGTCATTATATCTGCCTAGCCTAATTTATAAAAGGCACATATACTGTATAGTTGGTTGGCTTATTAACACTACTACATGTTATGGGCCCGGTCTCTACAGCAAATACACCTATAACTATTTCGTTGTTTTGGCCAAAACAAATTAAGCAGACGTCCTTGGAGTTTTTCTCCTTATTATCATCATCAAAAGAGTCCTTCTCATCAAAACTTTCTTCTTCAGGTCATTCAGTAAACTTCATTTTCCTCTTGAATGATTTCTTGGACTTGGTTATTGAGGTAATCACTCTCGGGTGAGTGCGAATACCCGAATCCAAAATACTTGTTTCATGTTCTTACAAGTAAGGCAGTCACCACTCGTCATAATCCAAATGACTTGTATATCATTTTGTTTTGCAATCCAAGTACTTTTATTGAAAGCAATTCCTTTATTATTTCAAAACATAGTCAGAGATTTACCTTGACAAATGATGTCACCAAATGTTATATCAGATCCACAAATATTTTAAAAAATTTCACGAAACCTAAACAAGCTATGCCACGGCGTCCATTGCTTGTTTACACACTTTCTGGGTCAGCTACCAGAGGTGAGTAGTGCACAGGCTCCTCCCAGATAGAGTGTGAACAAACAAATCGGGTGATTGGTATTATCCTGTGGGCGTCATTATCCTACTTTTCCCTATGGCTAGATTAAGCAATCGTTCTTGGCCCATGGAAGACAGTAAATAATTATTATTGACCAATTTAAGGTTATTGAAGCTACGTTCTTAAGATGCCATGCTCAAAGACCCTCGCAATGAGCAGTGGGTTGGGAATGAGATCCCCAAATTGCAGTTTCAGTTTCAACATAGAGGGATTTTTTTTTTTTTTTTTTTTTTACATAATAGACCACTAAATAATGTATTCTCACCTTGTGATACGGCTACCCTTATTTAATTTGGCTTAACCTTTCATGGTGACTTATACTTTCCTAATGAGAAGGATGGTGCCCATTTAAGTGACTGCTGTTGACAGAATATATCAGAACCAACCAACCGATTTTCACTAATTTAAAATGGCTTAGTAGAGATGTTTGCATTTTGGTATCTATTCCCCAGATAGACGAAAGATCATTATTAATTTTTACAGATAAATAAAATATATTTTTCTATCCTAAAATGTTTCTCTTTGAGGTGGAATGACAAATATTTTGTAATACCCTGGTATATATACAGTGTGTGTGGTGTGTGTGTATATATGTGTGTGTATATATATATATAATATATAATATATATATATATATACTGTACATATACATACCCCTATACCCGAAATATTTTAATTTAAAAACAGTTAGAGCCACATCTCTCAAACAATACATTTGGGAATACAATCATTTACGCTAATTATAATACATTTTACCATCTTTTTCTAGCTATTTTTCTTCTTTTTCTTTTTGAGAACTAATGAGATAACTTTAGCTCAAAAGTGGATCTTTTCTCGTACTTTGGTAAAACAAATTTTATAATTACTTTGAACGTTTAAGAAAAATTTGAAATAATTTCATACGTTATTAAATTAGTATTTAAAAATCATGATTGCTAGCTTCTAGTTTAACACGAATGACAAGTTAATGGTCCCAAATACAGAATTTCTTCTGAAATTTTCTTTAAATTTAATATTAGTTAGGCTTAAAAATTTAAAAAATGGATTATTAAAACACGTTTTCTACAGAATGATGATACGTTGATTTCGTGATTTCAAGATTAATTAATGGGTGTTGTGTTGGAGGTGTTGATAAGATGTATCTAAATTTGAAATGTTGACGCTACTGATTGTATTTTATAAGTAAGATTTAAATTCTTTTACGTTCGATATTTTAAATAAAAAAAAAAATTATTTGTTTTCAAAGAATACCATATTGTTAATGTCGCTACAAATTTCTGTTTTATTTTATATATTTTATTTTCCATATAAATCCCTCAGCGCTCCTCAAATAACAGAAATCTGTTAGAGGGCTTCCTCGTGACGTCAAATCAGGTTAAATTTTCATCTCGCAACGCAAATGAAATTTCCTTCAGCCAAATACATATTGAATGGTTTACATTTGTTCATTTCTCTTCATTGCTCAAAATAGACCAACCATTTAAGTTTATTTGTATGTGTCATGTGTTTCTTGTGTTAAAAGTTAGGATGGTAAAGAAAGCACTTGTATATTTATAATATATAATACATTCAGTTTCCTTTTGTATCACCTGATACCGCCGTGATAGAGATCTCTCTCTCTCTCTCTCTCTCTCTCTCTCTCTCTCTCTCTCTCTCTCTCTCTCTATCACGGCGGTCAGTAGTTTATTTATGAAAATAATAACAGAATGAAATAAAAATTTAAATTCATTAGCTCGGTTAAAAGTCGCAGAAATATAGAATAGAGCAGTCGAAATGTAACTTTTAAAATCATGATGACAAACGCAAAATGAGAGTAAAAACCTTTGTGATTTCCTAAAAAATAATTGGACCATAAAAATCACCTAAAACTGTGTATGTAACATCACTTTTTGACCAAAGGTCCGGCTAAGTCTAGTGTATCTCGACTTCTGGAACTGATGGTACAAGGGTTAGTTAGCTGCTCCGTTTAACATCCTCGGTCCACCAGAGGGCGCTGAGAGGGGTCACAATGCTACCAACTGGGTAAAATAAGTTTCTTTTAAAAGTGGGTGACTGGGTAGAGCCAAATACATTACGTGCAGCGGGTTCAACACTGTACAGTGTACACCCTCCACGTTTCTCATACTGGTTTGTACCAACGAGAACAATAATCGGGCTACATTGGACCAAGCCTGCTACTGATGAAGTGTATCCCGACTTTTGGTGACAAATATTCCAATATTAGCAAATGATTTGGTTGGTTGTTGAATTCGTATAAAATGTTAAACTGACCTCCTAGCTCTATTGTACTTGTTTATTTTAGGCTTACCTTTTTATGATAAGCTTTATTGGCAGAGATAAATCCCATAAAAAAGTACAATATTCATGAAGGCAGTAAATGATACGGTTAATTATACAATAATTATACAATAATTCTATCTTCATTATTTTTATTATACAATAATTACCTTAACTATATCCTCTTTTAGTCTATTTATTTCTTTATTTAGTACAGCTGAATAATTTATAAACCACTGATGAGGAGAACAGACTTTCTCGAAACGTTTGACAAAAATAACTTGTGAGAAAGGATTGAGCAATAATACCTCACAAAGTCACAAGCTCGTGTCCTCTCTCTCTCTCTCTCTCTCTTTTATATATATATAATATATATATATATATATATATATATATATATATATTTACTTACTTTTGTTACCTTTGCTGAGTTTGAACGACGGTTCAGGATCGACCTGCGGTCGACCCCTCTCCAGCATCCCGCCTCATTTGCGGGACTTAGAGAAGGAGGGAATTGCTCTCTGATCTCCTCCTGCCCTCGTAGTCAGCCACGCATGGCTGGTCAGGGACTTTGCACAAGAATTTGTCCAGCTGGTTCTTGAAGTTATTCAGGTCGGTGTGCTGGAGATTCCTCACTTCTTTTGGAAGGACATTGAAAAGCTTTGGGCCCCGTATTCTGAGGGTATTTTCCATCTTCGTTTTCATGGCTCCTTCTCCCACCGCATATATATATATATATAAATATATATATATATATATATAAATATATATATAATATATATATATATATATATATATAAAACATTATTCACCTTTTCCCCACATTTTAAATCGAATTCAGTTTGTAATAACTTTATTCTAATATTATTTTGATTCTTGGAGGCTGTTCTTGGCTTAAAATTTCCTTCGATAAGCAAATAATATTATCAAAAAATCAAAATGACGCTGTAACTAAGTTTGGGTAAACCTGGAAATGCGTTGAAAATCTACATTTTGTACAATTTCGGTGTGTGGTTGGAATATTTTATGCAATAATAAGATTTTTGTGTGCGTGTATATATATATAGATATATATATATATATAATATATATATATAATATATATATATATATATAATATATATATATATATATATATATATATATATATGGTCCCAGGCGGACTTTTTCCGACAAGTAAAATTCTGCAATATGGAATTGTTACTTAAGTAGGACATGTATAAATGGAGCCCCTTTATCACACACATATATATTAAAATAATAATAATAGTAATTAGTTCTTGTTATTTATGGCGTCATATGTCGTCATAAAGCTCATGACGTCATAAAGCTCATATTAAGTTTCTGTTTAGTAATTAATAATATCGTTTCGATTGAATTTAATACTTTAAAAGGAATTTATTGGCACATTATCTCTTCGCTCTCCAACACCGCTTTTTGTATGTCATCACAGTTAGGCGACATTGGTTTTGGATAGTAGTTGGGTGAGTGATCGTTCTGTGCGTTCAGATGGATGTGGTTCGAGTCCCACGTTAAGTTGTAGGTCCCCCTCCCCTCTGCCATATGATCCTCGTTGTTGGCACAGAGTCAAAAGTACGCAGTAACAGCAACATCCCTCCAACTAAGAGCCTTATAAGGCTAACTAAAGAAAGCTGGGGGCCCTGATCTTCAGGTGATCCTAGGCTTTTACTACATATGCCTCAAATTATATATAAGGCCGAAGACAAAGATAGGTTGTACCACTTGTGAATCGGGGTAGGCTTGGACTACAATTACCTTAGCTTCTATATATATATATATATATATCAGGGTTGGGTCAATTAAGTTAATTAACTTAACTTTTTTGCCGATTAATCGATTAAGTTAATTAACTTAACTAGTTAAAAAAAAAATTAAAGTTTAACTTAACTTAATTGAAATATCTCCAAATTAATTGATTAACTTCAATTAATTTCAATTACTTTTCCTGTAAAAATGCTGTTTTTATCTTTCTGAGTGAAATGTAATAGGCTAAGAGATGAAAGTTTTGAGAATGTCATCTTCTGTAAAGTTAACAAACATGTTTAATTTGTAAGTGAAATATATATTTTATGTGTCTAATTTGACTATTGTTGGTAAGGAATCTGGATTATGATCAGTGTCAATAGTGTACCGTACAAAAAAAACCATACAGTTTAGAAAACAATTTGTTATTAAATTCATTTTTGCAATGGAACACTATTGTATGCCTAAAAGTTGAGACTTTTTGAGAAAAGTTGAGTTGAGACCATAAACAAATTTAATAATAATAAAAGCTAATAGAAAAAAATGAGACAAGTGTAGTTTACGTTCCCTTGATGCAAAAGGGGACACAAACTACATTAGGATCTTTAGGAGTCATTTTTTGGTGCTACTTAATAGGGTGATTCCTACCATCACCCCAGCCTTTTTTAGTTAGCTTCATAAGGCTAACAAACGAAAATATCACGACCTAACCTAACCAATCGTCAAGGGCGTACAGTTGACCTAACGATTGGTTAGGTTAAGTCGTGATATTTTCGTTAGTTAGCCTTATAAAGCTAACTAAAAAAGGCTTGGGTGACGGTAGGAATCACGCTATCTAAGTAGCACCCATTTTTTAAATGAATCCATCAAATAAAACGTTAAAACTAACGAAAATATTACTTAACCTAACCAATCGTCAATATATATATATATATATATATATATATATATATTAAATTGACGATTGGTTAGGTTAAGTCGTAATATTTTGGTTAGTTTTAACGTTTTATTTGATTAGGTATACGCGGACAAAGTTAGGGAACGCAAACTAGGATAATGTAGGGGAACGTAAACTACACTAGGCACCACAGGGGGACGTAAACTACACTAGGCACCACAGGGGGACGTAAACTACACTTGCTCCGAAAAAATTATCTTTATGTTTTGCCCTGTATAATATCCAAACAATACATATAATTTATCAGACATTGACAACCACACATACAAGGTGATCCCACATAATTACAGGTTTATCATTACCTTGATTAGTTATATATAATGATGAGTCTACAGAATACTTCCAAGAAAGAAAAAGTTTATTGATTAACTTTCAAAATTAACTTAACTAGTTAATGTTCTAAATTTGCATTAACTTAACTTAATTGGTAAGAATTTCAAATTAACTTTACTAGTTAATTTTGGAAGTTAATCGACCCAACCCTGATATATATATATATATATATATATATACAGAGTCATGCAAAAAGTAAATAGACACCTTAGTTTTATGGTAAAATGTATGCATCCAAATTTTTTTGCCATTATTATGACTAATATTCGTTTCCTACATTTCTATCCTTGAAGAAGGACTTATGCCAATATTCTCAAGTGGTCAAATTGAAAAAGACAGCTGCCTGTTCATGGAAGATGGAGCCCATGCCACACTGCAAAAAAGACGAAAGAATGGGAGGAGCGAAATGGTATCAAACGACTTCCTTGGCCGAGTCAGTCCCTTGACATGAACCCCATAGAACACGTGTGGGCAATACTAGACAAGACTTTACGTAAAAAGCCCAAAAAACCAGCAACACGATCAGAATTGTTGAATCTTTTACGCCAAACATGGTTAGAAATACCTCAAGCTACAATTTCAGAACTCATTAATTCTATGCCTAGGCGAGTTGCTGCTCTTAAAGCAGCTAAAGGAATGTCAACAAAGTATTAATAGCTAAACCTTAATTGTTCAAAAATTTATTGGTACTCTAATTTTCAAATAAAATTGTTACAGCAAAATCTGGGCTGTCTATTTACTTCTTACATGTCTCTGTATATGTGTGTGTGTGTGTGTGTGTGTGTGTGTGTGTGTGTGTGTATACAGGGCGTCCCAAAAAAATGTATACACACTTTAAATACTTATAAAGGCAGTGTTTATTAAAATACATTTCATTTTCAAAATGTAATAGAATCTACAGACATTATTTAATTGTTTTGTCAACGCCTGTTTTCAAACTGACGTCCGTTCTGGTCCAGGCACTGCTGATAACGCGAAGCAATGGAATCGCAAACATCACGAAACATTTCGTTTGGTATTTGTGTGCATTCTCGTTCAATGGCTGCTCTCAATTCAGCGACTGTTGCGGTTTATAGCGTAGACTTTGTCTTTTAAGTATCCCCATAAAAAAAAGTCTAGTGGTGTGAGGTGGTGAACGCGGAGGGATTCTACGAAACCCCTTCGTCCAATCCACATCCACATCGTGCCAAGTACCACTCGCAATACTCCACTCTTCGGTCCGGATCATCTTCATTAATAGCATGGACTAATCTTGGAATGTAACTTTTCCATTGACAGCGCTTCAAAATGCGTTGGACAGACGATTCTGAAATTCCTACCTCACGACTCGCTTGCCGCACAGATTTTCTTGGACTTTGGTGATACGTTTCCAGTACTCTTTCTTGCTTTGTGGGGCTTGTCGATGTCCGTGGTCTTCCGGAACGCTTCTTGTGGACATTCTGAACAGTTCCATCGGCTTCAAACTTATCTCTAATTCGAGTGATGGTAAGTCGCGTTGGTGGATCTGTTTGAAACTCCCTCCTAAACTGTCTTTGCACTTCAACTGCGTTTTCACACTTCCAGTAGCATTTTAGAATGAATTTCCTTTGTTCAAAGCTTAGTCTGACTGCCATTATTAATTCTAATGGTTTAACTTGGAAAGAAAGAAACATCAATTGAGCTATCAGCTGTTAAAATGTGTATACATTTTTTTGGGACGCCCTGTATATAAGCAAGGCACCACAAGGAAATGGAAAATAAAACACGAAGTCCAAGCGCTTTCGTGATATATTCACATCTTCAGGACAAGGGAGAGATTGGCAGAATTACAAAGTACAGGAGTTTAAATACACAAGCGAAAAATTCCCCAATAGGCAACTCAATCTAAAAATATAATCATCAAAACAATCTAAAACTTCCCCAGTAGACAACTTAATCTAAAGGCCACTAAAATATCGAATACATAAAAAACTATATAAAAGAAATTATACAATTAAAATTTACACATAAATATGATAACAGTTATTAAAAATAATATTTGATTAAAACAAGCAATTAAATGGCAAGAATGCGGTAGTCTAAGGAAAAAAGAGGTGGCGCAATCGTCGGCACGCGCTGCTTCCAAAATATTCCACCATCTATTGAGGAAGCGAAAAAATTCCCCAATAGGCAAATCAATCTAAAAACATAATCTAAAAACAATCTAAAACTGTTATCATTTTTATGTGTACATTTTAATTATATAATTTCTTTTATATAGTGAATTTTTCGCTTGTGTACTTAAACTCGTGTACTTTGTAAATTCTGCTTATCTCTCCCTTGTCCCTGAAGATATGAATGTATCACGAAAGCGTTTGGACTTCGTGTTTTATTTCCGTTTCCTTGTGGTGCCTTGCTTATTAAAAAGATCACGTGCTGTTTGTGAATTGTTTGCATATATATATCTTTGGTTTGCTTCCACCCGAACTGTTCATTTTGACGAAGGTCAAGCTTTTCACTCCACCTTAGACCTACAGTTTAACGTGGAATCCGAACCACGCCCCACCAGCAGCCCAGCGTCTTAACCACTAGGGTACCCAGAGTACCCATTTATCTACCAATCACTTTCTTTATTGTGTGGAGGGATGAACAGCTGGGTTTTGCCGCGCGCCGGCTGCCGTCACTGGGTCTCGATCCCGGGGCCGATGGATTCGTAGTCAGCGACGCTGACCACTACACTACCGAGGCGCATATTAATATATATATATATATATATATATATATACACGACACTTACGAACAGTGAGCTTACTCAGTTTCTTAGGACCCACGAACCCAAGATGCTACTCCACAATCTGGATCCATAAACTTAATTTTTAATTAAGTAGGGAAACAGAAACTCATGCTCCATCAACTGGATGTAAAGAGTACATTCATGATTTTTATGAGCAAAGGGTGAGTCGGTAGCATATGTCGCTGATTCAGTCTTTAACTGTGTGATAAGGTTTGTGTTGCTTATTAAAAACTTATCAGCTTACTCTACTGATAACACCAATGTACAGATTGGAAAAACTCAGTCGCTCTCTGAGTTTTACGTAAGCAGGACAGTATTCTGAAAAATAATTATACCGCCGAAATGCCACTCATTTTATGACAGTAATTGTCGAAAAAGTTGTCATTAAAATGTATTCACACTTTTCACACTCTGTCTAAAGGCGGGCTCAATTATAGAATGTTTGTGACTTTGTAGCTATTGAGTTTAAGGATGTGCTAAGACATGTGACAATCAGATGGTTCTCTTTATTTCCAGCCATACAAATATTGTTAGAAGAAGGGTCTGCCCTTGAAGCGTGCTTTTTGTCCTCTGGCGAAGAAGGGTGCCGTAAACTTGGGATTCAATTTCAGAGCACTTTGGCGGAATCAATTCATCTCCTTTCAAAGCTGTAACTGTGTTACAGTTTTGTAACTTTGCTTTCTGATGAACTACATAACGTTTTAACGGGTTTTCTGCAGCAGATGAAAACAAGAGAAAGAGATATGCTTTTTGCTATCAAACTAGACAGAACCTTAAGAAAGTGTTCTACATTTAGTCAAAAGCATTGACTGAAAGCTTTAAAAAGTTTTTGAAAACAGTACAAATATGCATGAAGAAATTTTATGATTTTTCAGAAGATGATATATTTGCTTTCTTTTCGAAGCTACCTCTGAAGAATGAAGTGAAGTTTAGTGGTAGAGAAATTGCATCTACATAACTGTTACTAATGTTGAGAGTTGGTATAAAAGAGTTATTTTAAAACTGTCCGGCACTATCGTTGAAAAGTGGGTAAGTTTGTTTTAAAAATGTCCATTTCCATTACCTAACCTGAAAAGTCAGCTTTGTTTTGATTTGAAAACCTCTTTGAGTCAAATGCTCAAGTAGAGGGAGTTTTCTCACTGATGACTGCCCTTGAGGAAGACTGATCAAGGTCTTCTGTCTAGTTGGTAAAAAGTGAACTAATGGTATTACACAATTTCGCCAGCGCCCGTATCTCAGGAGGTAACACCTTTTCCTTATAAACGAAGTGAAGACATTGAGATACGGGGATTCGAATCCCGCTGGTGCGGGTAATAATAATTCAGGAGTTAGAACAATGGTTCGCATTAGTTGGCCTGAGCTCCATCCTAATTGATTATTATTTATTACACAATTTCAAAGTGTGATGTTGTGAGTATTTCTTCGTTGTTATCCTGACAAAAGTTTGTTAAAAGCAAGAAGGAGAGAGAAAAAAGTATCGTTTTAAGCAATAATTAGTAGCACATTGTAGGCCTATGTATTTTTCCATTAAGTACTCTGAATTTTCTTTATGTTACCGTTTCATCTGACTGTCGAAGTTCAACTTCATATGATTTGAATTGCTGTATTTCATATTTGATCGCCATTCCCACTTCCTGTTGTCAAGGAGCAACAGACGTTAATCGTCTCAACAAATTTATGGGGTATAATCCCACAAACCGCGACATATATATATTAAAAAATTTAGAATATCGAACACCAAAAACAAAGATGATTCCGAAAATGCAAAACAAAATAAATACGTAATAATCATAATAATAATAATAATAATAATAATATTATTAAATTAATTAATATAATATTACTAACACAGATGTGCGAAATACATACGTTCTGAAGCTAATTTACCAAATTTAATTAAAACACTATAAAGAAATGCAATTTAAAAAAAAGGGGGAAAACTGACTTTAAAAGATTAACGAAAGCTTAACAATAAACAAAAGACACGCGAAGAATTAAAACAAATACATAAGAAAATTAACGTAACTGACACCATATTCGTGCTATGTTGTTTTTTTTGGCAGAAAAAGGATCTCAGACAACAAAAGGCTTAAGTGACTCTATGATAAATAAATAAAAATGACTTAATATACAACATGAAACAGTGATAAAGTTGTGAATAAGTCACAGAACGAAGGAGAGAGGGTCTGAACTTTTGTAATTTTGACGTGACCGCTTTGATTTCTTGTTTCAATAAATTTTATCAACATAAATGAGATTCCTTCATTTTGATTGAAATCTGAACAGAGTTTTATAGTTTCGTTTTTACTATATATATACACAGTATATATAGATAGATAGATAGATAGAGAGAGAGAGAGAGAGAGAGAGAGAGAGAGAGAGAGAGAGAGAGAAGAGAGGGTGGGGAGTTATATTTTTTAAAGGAATAACGCATAACGTAAGACCTCTGAGTACATGGTTGATTTTCAACTGTTCCTTGACTCCGGAGGACTCTCTCGGAATGTGTTAAATGAGGAGAATGAAGCTCAAGTTCCTAGTCCTACCCTAGCTGAAGGCTGGGTGTTGGACGGTAGGCCTATTGGGTTTTACAAACGATCTACTGGGGTACTAAAGTATGACTAAAGTAATTCGTTTGAATTAATGAATTTTAAGATCTTAAAATTGCGTGAAAATTGACATCTTTCATTCTAAACAGACCCTTTCTGTGCTTGTGGAAACAATACTTTGCATTCGAGGTTCAAGGAACGAGTGATCCAAAAATTCATGCGTATAATTTCTTTATCATACTTAAAATTGAGCTGTTTCACGTAGGACTTGAAACAACTGTTCTAAAAATTAACCCCAATATTGCTACAGGGTAATGCATAGAAAGATTTATTATAAAATCGCTAATAATTATAGTTTACAGAGAGATTGTATATAAACGAGAAGGAATGATGTCATTCTCTTGACGAGACATTTAATTGATGTTATTACGGGTTAGATCAAATTAAATTAGGTTAGATTTAGTTAAGCAAGGTTAGATTAGGTTAGTTTTTAGAATGTCGCTAGAGTATCCTGCTGATCAAATGGCATAGGTCCAAAAAGGGATAAGAAAAGGCCTCACACACACACAATGATATATATATATATATATATATATATATATATATATATATATATATATATATATATATATATATATATATCTGGCACAGCTAAGAAAAAGTTGATAAAAAAGTTCCAGTTATCTTCGTCTATTTCCTCGTATCGGACGAATCTCTCCATCCGCGTCGTATTCGAACATTTAACTTACAAGGTTGTAACGCGTAACTCTAATATTGACTTAAGAACGTCTGCGTCGAAGGGGAAAATTGGCAAACACTCATCGACAATAGCGAAACGCGGGCCCTCACTCCAAGCACATTTGTAATACTCTTCCATGTGTCCTTTCCAAGCGGAAACCCCCATATTCCTTCTACTCTATCGGAGCGGTCGCTTTCTTAGACTCCTAAAAGGACGAAGCCAGCCATCCTGGAACGGTCCAAATCGACTCGCAACTTATAACTTTCTCACCGAATCGCTTAAAGATAACTTTAGCATGTATATATTTAACCACTTTCCGAGTTAACCTGTCGTCTTTATTCTCGTCATTCTGCATTCAGTATTGCGTTGAAACTTACGTTAACTAGTGTGTCGGGAGAGGGTATATATATATATATATATATATATATATATATATATATATATATATATATATATATGTGTTGTAAATAAAAATGAAAATGAAAATTTTTATTGGCAGACCAATAATCCATTTTATTACAAATAGTAATACCACAAACAGAACAAAATGCAAGTACTAAAAATAATATACTAGGGTCCGTACGAAAGTAATGCCTCTTATTTTTTAGTTTAATATATATATATATATATATAGGGTGAACCAAATGTAGGTGGACAGTAAATGATAACGTTTATTTTGAGAATACATATTTAATTTTTTGTATACTATAATACAAAATAAAATTTAAATAAATTTAGTTATAATATTTAATATAATATAACACAAACACCATAGTTATAATGAACACCATAGTTATAATATAAATATAACACAAACCGTATTCAACCTACTGTCCACCTACTTTTGGTTCACCGTGTATATATATATATATATATATATATATATATATATATATATATATATATTTACTATATTTACTTTATATTTGGCACGTATGTATGTATGTATGTATGTATGTATGTGTGTATGTATGTATGTATTTATGCACATTCCGTGTAATTTCATTTTAATTGGAATTATATTTAGCGAGAAGTAAAATAATAGGCATTATTTTCGTACCGCCCTCGTGTGTATATATATATATATATATATTACAGGGTGTCCACTTTGAAAGGTAACATTGAAGCATCATAGTTACATATGTATGAATGTGCGAATGTTGAAACTTGCGCAAGTACAACATCATGTCCTGTGTCCTCCGTCACACCTGCGATGTTTGACAATATGGAGGGAAGTGGAGTAAGTCTCATCTGTGCAAATTTCAGCATTCACACATTCAATCTGAAACACGAGAGACAGAAACTTAGTTATATGATGTGATATCTGTGCAAATTTCAACATTCACACATGCATGCATATATAATTATGATGCATCAAAGTTGTTACCGTCCTCCGCGCTCAGATTATGTAGCGACCCGTGGTTCGGATCCCACGTAAAGCTGTAGGTCCCCTCTGTCATGTGACCTTAGATGTTGCGAAGGAGGTTAAACAGCCCCAATAAAAAAAAATCTACAGATTAGGTATTAGTCCTCTAGTGCAAAACATGTTCTGTGCGATGTCCTCTCAGCTCATTAACTCTTTGCACACGAACAACAAAGTTTTGCAGTACATAGCATGTTTTGCAGTACGGGATTTCTCATGTGTAGGAAAGGTACAGCAATAATGTCATGCCTTTATTTCAAACCTTTTAAAGTGTCAGATGTTTAAAATCACCCGACATATATATATATATATATATATATATATATATACAAACTCAGAATGGTCCCCTGAGAAACTTATATGTTAAACACAGACCGTGCATGGAACAAGGAACTCTTCTGGGAAAATTAAATCCACTATAGTCCGAATAAGTAATGGTAAATGACAAATACCATAGTTTTTCTTTTTCATGATGCTAGCCCGACGTGGGCAACGGGTCTCTCGCAAAGAGGTCCCATAAACATAGCTTCCCTCACCAGCTATCTGCAAAGCAGACAGGATCCAGCTTTGGGACATGGATCTAGGGTTTAAAGCAAGCCTAGTCCCACTACATTCAGAACCTCTATATAAGTAAAAGACTCTTTGCATTCACGTCGGATTGAATAAATCAAAGAAAAAGGGGTAACTATTGTGTGTGTATATAATATATATATATATATATATATATATGGATGGATTCAGTAAAATTCACTGATTACAAGGGCTACGTCATGGCCAATGTCATAACACTGCTTCTCGTCGCTTCAGCGAAGTTAAGCGACATTGGGTCTGTTCAGCAGTTAGATGGAGGACCATCCTACGCGTCCAGATGATGTAGTGGCCTTTAGATTATTGGGATCCCACGTAAAGCTGTAGGTTCCGGCCGTCATATGACCTTATATGTTCCGAAGGGGGGTAAACAACCTCACTTACCAATTATTATAAACCATTCTTTGAAAAGGAGGCAATTGGCGTATCTCATTCATGTTTCAGGAAAGTAGACTTGGACTTTCATCTGTATTTATATTGCTGTATGAATACATAATAAAATTACTAATCAGAAGAGGGGTGGTTCGTAAATTCATCAATAAATTCATCCTTTCATGGATGTACAGGGTGTCCGTAAATTATCTTTAAATTTTAATTAAATTTCAAATAAATTTGTAACGATAATAATTTATGGGCACCCTGTATATAAGCAACCCTTAAAATGTTGGTAAAGATCAATATTTTAGTTTAGGAACAATTAAAAATTTGTTTATCACTTTTTTGAATGCCTGTTTTAGATCCTTCGCTCTCCATTAACTTCCCTTTAATTGTAACTTTTTTTTTGTACAACCTTGTTAGACGATCGTTTACTTCAAACAGTCACATAATTTGGGTCTTATTTCAACAAAGAACCGTTCATAATAAGTAAAATTACTATACTTAAACCATATCTCTCTCTCTCTCTCTCTCTCTCTCTCTATATATATATATATATATATATATATATATATATATATATATATATATATATATAAGTATATTATAATGGAGGTAAGTGCGATATATATATATGTAACCAAAAAAAACTATAGAAAAGAACGCAATCATGAAAATCTTAAGCTTCACATTTGAGCTCATTGTATCAAGATTTGTGAAGCTTTAGATTTTCATGGCTGCGTTCTTTTCTATAGTTTTATTGACCAAATAATTGAACCGACAGTAATTAGAAAGGCAGCCATGGAAATCTTGAGCTTCACATTGTGTCAAGAAGATTTGTGAAGCTTAAAATTTTCATGACTATAGTTTTATTGACCAAATAATTGAACCCACAGTAATTGGGGCGCCGCAGGCACCCCAATTACTGAGGCCCAAGGTGAGAGGGATGGGAATGATGTTCAAAATAAAATACGCCGTAGGCCAACAATTCGATTCGGTTTGGGCCGAATGCCCAAGTACCGCAGATCTAGCGAAATTGGGGCGTAGCGCCGATCTTTTGCTGAAAGTCCTAACAGAAAGAAATGAAAAGGGAGTATTTGTTGAAAATTATGTCTACAAGGAGATTCTTCAGTAATGAAATAAAGATAAGTTTATGATGAAGTGTTCTTTTTTATATTTTATAACAGGAAATAATACCTTGAGGTAAGAAAATTCATTTCCCAGATGAAGTAATTGGCCGAGGGTTCCAAGCCTTCCGCAGGAAATAGCAAAAACCGCCCGTAGGGCGGTATTTTTGCTAGTATATATAGTAATGCCTCGATTTACGCAGTAGATGCGTTCCTGAACCTTACGCGTAAAATTAATTCCGCGTAAATTGGGGAACTATACCATATAATTCAATGTGATAAGTACGGCCCCCCCCCAACTTCGTAAGAGCTGTAGGCATAGGCATAGAGAGTTATTTTTGAAGAGGTTTGCAACATCGTGGCCAGTGTTGCAACCGTAGTCTAATATAATTACCACGTCTCCTTGTCTCATTCCTTAGCTGTTATGCTAAAATGAATATAGGATAATCTACAACTTACGCTTCTTGCTTACAATTATTATACTCTAAACAACTTTTTATCTCTCGAAAAGTAATGAAAAGTTAAATTGCTCCTTTTACTCTAATCTGTATGTTATTACAACCTTACAAAGTACAATATGTAACAAATCCTGGCCCTAATCCGAAATTATCAGTAATTCCAAAGGCGCATCTACCTCCCTCGGCCATTTAATTAACGCCGTTGAATGGGATTTGTAATTTGTAAAGCTCATTTATAATTTGTAAAGCTCGCATGGGAGGGCGTTGCGAGTCAGTTTTTATATGAACGTTTACGTTATGAATGAAATGAACTTTTATGATAAAACTTAGTAATTTTATTAGTTTATGGTCGTAACACAGATTTCCGTTGATCAACGAAGTTAAGCGGCATCAGATCTGGAGAGTAGGTGGATGAGAGACCGTCCTTTGCGTCCAGATTATATACAAACTCTTGGTTCGAATCCCACGTAAAGCTGTAAGTCCTCTCCATCATATGACCCTGGAAGTATAGGCATAGATACGAACTTCAAGTGCCTTCCCTGTATTTATGTTAAACTGTGAAACATCTCCACCGTACACCGTGAAGTGAAATAATAATGCTTAAAGTTGTTTAACCTATTTCGTAACATCTAAGGTCACGTAACGGAAGGGACTTACAGCTTTACCTATCAAGGAAAAATCATAGAAGCATCATAATTGCTGAAATCTAAAGTCCTAGCTGAGACTCGAACTCAGGACCTTCAATTTAACAACCCGGAACTTTACCACTAGATTACCATGGCACGGTTTTCAACTGAAAAAAAACATATTCGTTAAACACGTAACATTTAGCATTAACTTAACTTCACAAATACTCCTATCTTCATATTGTATAAGTTGTAAGACGCTTTATAATCTTCTTTTTTTTCGTGTTGGATATCAACTTTGTTTAATAACATGAAATATAATTTATTATAACCACTCAGATTTCCTTATCACACACCTAAAATGATAAAATGTATGCTGTTCTTATCAAAGTTTTAAATCATAAAACCGGCAGTGATTACACAAAATATAGAGAAATTATGAAAATCAGCAAAAGTTTTCCTCTCTACATTAACTTGGTTGATGTTCTCTTTTTTTTCAACACAAAAGAAGGGTTTTTTTATTTTTGTAATTTATGTAAACAGAATATCTAAAACAAACTTATAAATATTAGTGTGTGTGTGTGTGTGTGTGTGTGTGTGGTGTGTGTGTGTGTGTGTGTGTGTGTGTGTGTAATAAGACTATACAATACATCAATACATGCAACTTATAATCTCAAGTATATTTTTATTGATTAAATCATGTCATGGATTGCAGATTACATACGATGCATATTCAGATTTTATACCATACCTTCTGGAATGTTTCCAACTGTTAAACAATAACATATTTAACCCTTCAACGCCTATGGGTCGTTCACTGAGACTAACTAAAATCGTCTGACGTGAACCAAAACAAAATCAGTAAAGTGCGGCTGGGCACTGAAGGGTTAATAAACACTTGTTTAATCAATTTCTTTTGCAGCTATACAGTGGGCAACCCATGGCATAGAATTCCCATTCCAATTGTGAGAAATGTGCGAGGGAAGCAGTGATGGTATCATTGTCGTAATGTCTATGGTTTTATAATCATTTAAACTGTTGCGGCCTTATTATTTCTGGCTACTAGCAATTCCATCGACCTCAATGACCCGCCATAGTTGTAGAACATTAAACATATCAACCAGATAATAGACCAAAAAACACATCAACAAGATGTGCAACAGCGAATGAACCTACCTTTTTTTTAACCCGGAAGAAAAAGAGGCACGATTTCTACTCTCGAAAAATTTCATCTGAAAATAATATTTCCAACGCTGGTAAAATTTCAATCACATGATGTAAAGCAGGGGCCACCAACTTGGGCGGTAGCGCCCACTAGTGGACTCACATTAAAGGTAATTAAACATTTATTTCATTATTTATTTTATCGATTATGTTGATTTATTCTTTTTGATCTAAGGTGGGCGATAAGCTTTTTTAATTTTCAAAAAATCGTAAAAGTGGGCGGTGAACAAAAAAAAGGTTGGTGACCCCTGATGTAAAAGATTCCGAACATAGTTTCTGAATGGAAACTAATACAAAATAATCTGTATTTTGATTAAGTTTGTTTCCACGGATGTGCTATTCGCTTTTTTTAAGTCCATAAATGGAAAAAGAAATAACCTAAAAACCTAATAATATCAAAGGAACGAGCAAATGCTAAAAACTGATTAACACTTAATGAAACAGAAAAATATTTAGTTTTAATATACAAAAACAGATTACAATATTTTCATTAATATCTTTCAAGAATGGACATATTGTAAACGTGAATGATAGATTCAAATCAAATAATTTTGCTTACAAAATACATTTTAAATCTATTGGAATTTCTTGGTATGACATTAATAAAAAACAAATTTTGAATTTTCTTTAAACGAAGCGGTTAAAATGAGACAATTGGTAAATGGTATGTAAGATATATCTTAAATTCAGTGAATTTTCTTCACAAAACAGTTGAACGAATGACACGCCTAAATTTTCACATATATTTCAGTTATTTCAAATTTCGGGTGCTCATTATCGCGAATCTCAATCTATGACTCAATGAAACCCAAAACAAATGAACAAGGATATCGTGCATCTGGCATTACTCCAACTATTATTTTAAAACAACGTGTTATCACAGTTATTTCTTCGTATATACATATCTAATTCTATTATATTCTGTTCATGAAGACAATTTCCCAAATTGCTTAAAAAAAAAAATTTAACATTTTTTTCACCGTTTGTGAAGAAGAGAAGAATGATAGAACAAATTCTATCTGCGTTTTCTCCCTCATTCTCACCGAATGAAGTAGAATAACTCTAAAAGACTGCTTTTTGCTTCCCTAAAAAGATAGAGTAAATGATAACAGTTTCACTCCAAAATGTCTGCTGCACTATTTGACATTAATATCCGGTCCAGCAAAACTGTTTTTGAAGGGAGCAAATAAAACTCTTTTAGCCATTTCATGTAACACAACCTTCAATTATACAACAACAAAAAATCGCCTCCTATATCAAAACTAATCTCCAAGTAAAGTCGTTCAGAACGCAAGTTAAAAATGTACATTTTTTTATGTTTATTCGGTACCTCATCAAGACGTATATTAAAGATGGAGTTCAGCATCTTTAATTGTTTCAACTCTGTATAAAAATCATTTCACAGAAAGTATAGATAAAATGAAAATGAAAATGAAAAGGTTTATTGGCAGACAATAGTCCATATGACAAATATTATTAATACAATGACAGTTCATATACTAAGGATAGAAATATATACAATTGATTAGAAAAATACTGCACTGTCGAAGTTAAGTGGAGCTACAGACAGACGTTTTCGTACCAAGAAGTCCAAAGCTTAGAGGATAAATGGCAGGACTCATGGATAGCTTAGATGATCGGGTTGGTTGATGTTTTAATTCCCTGCATTAGACTGTGTTCAGCACGTCTTGTTACCTCCGGGAAGCTCGGGACATTGCGGGTAGCAAACATTTGCGAAGCTGAGCATCTCGGGGGTAATTTATGTAAGAGTCTAAAAGACCTGTTGTACAGCAAATTTAGGTTTCTGCCTGAACCTTTTTTATAATTCACCCACAGTTGTTGTCCGTATATATTACTGCAGAAAGTACGAAAGAGAGTGTCTTTAGCTTCACTTGTACAGAATCGAAAGTTCCTTATGGTCATATTCGCTTTAGTACACAGGCTTCGAGATTGTTTTCTTATATCCGAGTCATCACTCAAGGAACTGGTAATAGTTTGACCCAAATACTTAAACTCTTGTACTTCCTCAATTACTTCACCATTCATTTTAAACCTTATATCAGCTGGTGATTAGCTTTTAGGATGAAATTGCATAACCTTAGTTTTTGTAACATTAAAAAGAATATCATGTTTCTGCGAATACACTTCGCAGACGTTTAGTAGCCGATCCAGACCTTTAACAGAGGGACTTATTAACACCATATCATCGGCATAAACTAAGTTATTTATCCTTGTGTTATCTATACAACATCCCACTGTTGCCTCATTGAGTGAAGCAATTAATCCGTCGATATACACATTAAACAGCCCAGGGGAGAGCAAGGAGCCTTGTCTCACCCCGCAAGAGGAGCCAAAACACTCGGATAGTACATTGCCTCACCTAACGGTAAAGGATTGGTGGGAATACCAAAATTTCAATAAATTTAATATGTACATGGGAACCTTCCTGTCTTCTAGTTTTTCAAATAAAATATTGTGGTTCACCCTATCATATGCCTTATTTATACCTAGGAAACAGCTATAAATAGTTGAATTACTGTCAATGTATTTAGATATTGTTTCTTTAAGTACATAGATACACAGGTCAGTTGAGTGGGACCTTTTAAAGCCAAACTGATTAGATGTCCATAGGAAATCATTTAATCGGAGTAACAAGAGTTTTTCTAGTAGTTTCGAGAAGCAGGAAGCGACAGCAATGGCCTGTAATTATTGCTGGACAGAATGTCTCCGTACTTATTTTTGACCAGGGGCAAGATATATACCCTCATGAACTCTGCAGGGATATAGCTATGAGCAAGCATGGCTGATAGGAGCAATGATATATGCAGACATACTACGTCATTTGCATATTTTAAGTGCTCATTCGATAAGTCATCTACCCCTGACGCAGAACCAGTCTTTAACTCTTTAATTAACCTCTTTACTTCAGAAAATGATATCAAAGTATTTTCCCTTGTCCCTCCCACAATCGTTTCGCTGCAATCTATAGTCAGTTACTCATATGCCAACGGACAACAGTCATGGACTCCATCTGTTACTTCAAGCATTGTAAGCAACTTTGACCAAATAAGTACATGTAAATGATTTATGGTGTTGTTCATGAGTCTAATAACTTCTAGGGGCAAAAGGCCATTCATTGTAAACGATCTGTTTAGTCAATAACTACACCGAAACAGTCCTTTATGAAAACAAATTTCCTCATAAATAGTCTAACTGTTGGTGATATTGGTTACATAATATTAATAATAATAATAATAATAATAATAATAATATGCATCTGTGCAAATGAAATTCATACTGTATGTATATATATTGTAATATATCCCTTTTAATTCTTTATTGCATTATTCCTACTATAAAATTAATTAACAAAACAGAAAGAATGCCACTTAACCTGAATTAATTAACAAAATATATATTTAAAGAGATTGTAAATAAAAAGTTAAATAAAAAGTTGATCATAATTACACGCAATTACCAAGCAAATCCGATTAAAAGCCATTAATCATATCTTAAACCACATGAAATGACTCACTCCCGTAATCTCACAAATTGAAACATTAATTTTAATTGCTTGTAATAATAGTGAACAAACGTTCGCTTCAGTCGAGAGAAAAAAAATTCATCTATTAACATACTGGTTTACGAGTATGCTTGTTTCATTCATTACTTTTCTTCCATTTCTCTGAGTTACAAAGTAAATGTTATCCCGGTGTAAATTATGATAATTTATTCATTGTCGTGCATTTTAAATGAATGAAATATGCCATTTTTTAACATCTTTGACCTTTAATAGTTCGAATTAAAGCATACACTCATATGAGCGTACAAAACGATATCATTTAATATTCTTACCGTTCGTTTCTGAATAAGGGAAGATGATAATGTAACAACTCAACGAGTAGTATAGATGCAAACAAAGATGAATTTAATACGCTGGATGGCATGTAGCCTAATGGCAATTTGTTATTAGTTTGTTGTTCTGAGTCAAGTTTACCAATCAAAAGGAGCGTAGAAGCATACTGACAATTTCTGAGATTGGGAAATATTTAGCATGGTTGTTTTTTATGATGACTCGTAAAACTGATGTGCCATTTTGATGTGGTATTTTGATTTTCTAATAATAAATATTACAAAATTATGTTCTCATTATATATATCTTTTATATTTTTTCATGGGGTTCCTCGGCCCCCTGACCCCCTCCTTGATTCCGCCACTGTATATACATTGTAACTGTCTATATTTTACAAAACTTTTAATATGTTATTTAACAAAATTTTGGCGACAACTATACACCACTAAATGAGACCTTAGAAGCTTATAAAAAATCTAGAAGGTCACTACTGTTCTTATCACTGAGGGCAGAATTTTCATCACTTTAAACAGAACAGTCATTATCACTACGCAATGCTAGTATTTATTCTATCACATAGTACTTCATCTATGACAATGATTAACTAGAACTTTCAGCATTTTGATGGTATAATAATTATTATTGCACAGTGATCGTATTTATACTGTCACATACATCGTGTACACTCTACCAATGAAAATGACTGATTTAACAAAATCATAGTGCCAGTAGTTATAAAGAAAGCAAAATTTCTTTTTAGCTCTATTATACATGCAGATATAAGTAAAATGTAATAGGCTCAATTCATCAAAAGCAGAAAAGCTTTCTTATTTTGCCTCGAAGTGAAAAATAATTTAATTTTAGTATGGGCATCATGTTTGCGTGACAATAGGTAATTCACACTGAACCTAGACAGTGGACAGTGGACACCCTTGAACACTTGTCCTTGGACACTTGTTCTTCTAATTCCCGAGCTAAATTTTATCCCTTGTCCGTGAAGCGTGCACAGTGCATTTCGCTCAATTGCGAAACACAGCGTGTGTGTTACAGGGAATCTCTGTAACTAGGCATTTCATGAAATCCCTAAAATGTTCAGGGATTTCATGTAAGGTTAAGTCGTGATATTTTCGTTAAAACTAATGAAAATATCACGACTTAACCAATCGTCAAGGGCGTACAGTTGACCTAACCGGGCATTCAATAATTTTCCCGTAGGTTTAACGAAAATATCACGACTTAACCTTACATGAAAGCTCTGAACATTTTAAGAATTTCATGAAATCCCTAGTTACACAGATTCTCTGTAATATATACAGGGTGTTATCAAATTATGTTTCATAAATTAGAATACATATTCAGGAGGTCAAAGTGAACAAAAGAGTTCCTATGAACATAAATCCGCAATTCCTTCGTTTCCGAGATACATTGCTTGTTTTGCCGAGGACGATCCAATTAAAATGAAAGTCATTAAAGTTTATCAAAGTTTATTTACAGCAAGTGTTCAAAATGGTTTCCCTACACCAGTGTACATGGACGGGCGGCGTGGTCCCGTCGCTTGGCCACCCAGGTCTCCGAACCTAAATGCAATTGACTTTTTCTTGTGGGGTTATTTAAAAAATCTTGTTTATGCCAGAGAAGTTCATGACATAGATGAATTGTGGCAACGTGTTCAAGACTGTTAAAAAATAATATGTAACCATGTAGGGCTGGGCATCCGCGATCCCAGGATCCCGGAAATAAAGTAGACAGTTCATTTCCAGGGAAAACTATCATCGATCCAGAGATTTCCCGGTATTCTATTTTCAGGAGAGACTTTCAAACACAGTTTTATTATGAGGTATATTTATTTCAGGCAAAGGCTTTTCACAAATGAAGTTTTCGTTCACCTGTTTTTTAAACGTTGAAAACCGTTTTCGCTTGAGCAGACATGGGCAGTAATGTATTTGAAAATACTTAAATATGTATTTAAATACATGTATTTATAAATATTTTTGGAAAGTATATTTAATTACGTATTTAAATACTTTCGAAAATTATTTAGTATTTGTAAATACCTGTTTTAAATACATTTTTAAAATATTTTTTTGTGAACTGTTCAATTTTGCGAGGATGAACAGTACTAACCACCCAGTATTTAACTGGTACCACAGAACACAGTAAAACATTTTTCAAGGTGCTTGTGCTTCCAGAAAAGTTCCAGGCTCAGCAGTCTAGAACTTTCTGGAAACACCTTGAAAAATGGAACTTCCAGCCTGCTCTAGTGGCGAGTGTCACAGACTCACAGCTGCAGTGCGGCAGCCGGCAGTCTATCCTGAGGCATCGTCATATGTGGTTGTGTAAAGTTCAGCGCTAACTGTGCAATTAGCTTTAGCCTATTGTCATATTAGACGAGGACAACATTTGTAACATGGCTGCAGCAAATGGAAGTGGTGGAAAAGAAGGTGGTAAAATAGAAGTTGTTGATGGTGGAAGTGAAAATAAAAATAGCGAATCACACCTGCACCCACTTTTTGATGGAAAATATTTCCGAATAACTTCCAAAGATGGTAGTAAAGTGAAGACTTTGTCTTCTGTGTCACAAAACAATTGCAGCGTCTACTTCTGCGACTTCTCGATTATATTTGACTCTAAGCTGATGTTAGTGATTTTATATGCTTTTTGAAAAGTATCTAAATTGTATTTGAAATGTATTTAAATACATTTTAGGAGTAATGTATTTAGTATTTAAATACTTTCTGAAAACCTGAATTTTATTTAGTATGTAATTACTTTTATTTTCAAGTAATGTATTTATTATTTAAATACATCTAAAGTATTTACTGCCCATGTCTGCGCTTCAGTATGGGGTGAAATAATATCATTTTCTTCCTACTCAAAAATGAAACTGAAAATTGAGTGGGTAATGACTAATGGGTAACTATCTTATCGCTTTGAGTTCATTCTTTCTAGAAACTCCTAGAATGGATTTTACTTCTATTTAAAATTTTTTATATATTTTATATTAAATTTCATTAGAATTTATAATTTTTATTCTTATTTATTATGTTAAACCTTTGAAACGTTCTAAAATTTATAACTAAATTTTTGCTAAACATGTATAACATTCTAAAATAATTTCAACCAATAGTATAAAAGCGCCATCAAGCACAAGCGGCAGGTTTATTAACTAACACTCAGTCTACCGCTTATGTCATAGTGTAGTATCTGCTTATCTGTCATACCACATTATGTCCACATATTTATATAATTGTTATAAATTATAATCCCATCATGTCACGCAGCCAAAGTGAATCCAAATCATGGCAGCATTTTGAACGACTAAGAGGAAATGAAAGTGCTAAGTGCAAGAAATGTTCTGCAATAATAAAACGCAAAGGATATTCAACAAGTGGTTTGCTTCGTTATTTGAAAAGTGTCCATAAGCTCGAAGATGAAAACTTAAAAAGACCACGTGCAGAGACTTTAGATCCTGTCAGTAAGAAAAAAATAGGCAGTGAGCAATGTTCAACAAAAAATAACTTCGTTTGTATTTAAACCAGAGACAGAGACCCGTGAAGAAATTGTTGCAAAGCTTGCTTCTGTTGATGGTTTATCAATTCATACAATTGCAAACAGTGAATTTATTAGAAAATCTTTCGTTGAAAAAAATATGTCATTACCAAAAACACCGTCTCAAGTTATGGATATGGTGCACAGACAATATAATATTGCAAAGGAATCTGTTACTTCGGAAATTGCAAAAAAAGTATCAGATGGTGAAAGATTTAACATTTCTTTAGATGAATACACATCGCTACGAAATCGTCGCTGAATGAATGTTAATGTTCATGCAGTTGGAAAGTTCTGGAATTTGGGAATAGTTCGTATTTTTGGATCTCTGCCTGCTAATAAAACTATTGAGCTTGTTGAAAAAAACTAAATGACTTTAAATTAAGCATGGAAAATGACAGTTCCTAGTGTAACAGATGAATCCAGTGTCATGGTAAAATTTGGAAGAATTAGCCATAGTGAGCATCAACAATTCTTGCACATGGTCTGCACTTGGCTATTTATGATGTTCTTTACAAAAAAAAGTAATTCAAGAAACGCAACAGTTAATCAACAGGTATCAGAAGACATTTCTGAGGAAGATGTAAGCATGAACAATGATAGTGATGAAGAGAATGTTGAAGAAGACGAATTTACGACTGCTGTCGAAATTTCAAACAACAATGCCGATAATTTTGCCGATGTTAGGCCTATTGAACTAGCAGAAGGGTTTGAAGACACACATTGCTACCACTTTTACAAAAGTGAGAAAAATTGTGAAATCATTTCGTAGATCGCCCTTAAAAAACGAAATCTTACAAAAATATGTAAGACTTGAGCTTAACAAAAAATTTCATCTACAACTCAATTCACAAACAAGATGGAATAGTCTAATAGTAATGTTGGAAAGATTTGTACAACTAAGAAAATCAATTTCGAAAGCATTGATTGACCTTGGGATTGGAAAGGGCATGGATATTTCAGATGAAGAATTTGAATACATAAATGTTATTATCTCATCTTTAGAACCGGTTAAAATTGGATTGGAGAAGCTTGTTAGCAGAGATGCAACATTGCTCACTGCGGAAGGTGTGTTTGCTTTTATTGTAAATGAGTTGAGAGAACAAAAAACTTGTTTTTCTACCACCTTAAAACAATCAATAGAAAAAAGACTTCAAGAGAAACGGAATAAGAAGCTCATAGGATTATATAAATATTTAAGCAATCCTATAATAGCATTTAATTCAACTTGTCCTAATTTTTCACTGCCTTCTAAATCAACATTGCAAACAACTGCCAAAGAGTTGTTTGCTAGGCTTTTCAGAAAAAAGTGAGACGGACGTAGTAGCAGAAGGTACTGATGTAAATGAGCACCAACAGTTTTTTGATACACCACTACAATTCTAAGTCTTTTCCTCTAACTCATCTTCAAATCAAAGGTCCTTGGAAGAAAAATTGGATGCAGTTGTGCAGAAAGAAATGAGACCCACAGAGCAACAAGATTTGCGTCTGAGATACGACGTAAAGAACATCATAAAAGAAATGAATGTTTATGAAGCCAGTGGTAATAGAACAGAAAATTTAAACCTCTTATTTAATGCTCTAGCGACAATTCCTCCAACTTCAATAGAGTTGGAAAGAGCATTTTCCGCTGTAGCATTATTTATCACAAAACTCCGAACATCTTCAAGTGATAATAATATTGATCATCCGTGTTTTTTAAAAGCATTATTTTAAGTCATAATCCAAATAAATCAATAATTTCAGTTTTATTGGTCTCTAGAAAGTTTTTATCAAAGCATGTTTTCGTTCAATAAAAGGAAATTTCCTGTTTAGTTATTTAATTTATTCCAGTACTTCAACCTTATTTAATTTTTTTAATCCCGGGAATGCTTTTCCAAATTTCTGTGAGGAATGGGAAAAAAGTGTAGAAGAGTAAAACTAAAGAACATAAATAGACGAATCAGATGAAACAAAAATGATCTTCTTAGCATAAACACAACGGAAGATACGTTTAAATCTTTGAATTTTTCTTTAATTTTTGGGGGCACTTGAAAGGCAAAATCTTTGACCTCCTTGGGACCGGTGAAGTTGATGTCGCAGGTAGCTAACATTTTACAGATTTCTTATTGGTACCACAGACTAACGTTTGTATCCTACTGTACATTGATATGAAAATAAGAAAAATAACTAGTCCTAGGAATAAAATAAACTCTTTCGAAGTATAAAAGATGAACTTAAACCTTTAAGTAAAATTTGATTAGCATAAGAACATTCAAGTCATAGCCCTCCCCGCCTCTAGTTGGAGACTTATTTCCGGAACACTCCTCAGAAAAAACCTGGTGGTTGAATTTACCGTTGGATACGTGCCTATTGTTCCGAAAGCGTTCACATCACCCAGGCTAATCTTGGAGCAAGTGTCCTTAGGGTAAGGTGACCAGAGTCCCGATTTTCGGCGGGACAATTGCTGAAATTAACATTGAAATATCCGCTTACGATGCCACCAAAACGCGTTTTTTGAGTATTGCAATTTCAAAATTTTCTCAACCACGGTAGAGGGATACCTCCCCCCCCTTACTGGACCCACTAGTGGGGGGTTCAGGATATGTCCCGTTTTTAACTTAAATAAATATGGTCACTTTACCGGCTTAGGGAAGTGTCCAAAGGTGCCCAGGTTCAGTATGATTCGGATATAAAAATAGCAAGGAGTAATGGTGGTTTTAAAAAATTATGGTTTTGTTTTTCTGAAACTGCAGGCATTCTGAGTGAAAAATATTGTCGGTTAAAGGCAAGGTAAGGACAACGTAAACACCGTGATTAGGCTAAAACTAAACTCTAGTAACCAGGCCTAGACTTAGAAAGTCGAATCACTTTGTATTATTGATAAATTAGAGCCAAGCCTTGGCCAGACCCTTAAAGCCTGCCCTAGAGAGTGAAGCCAGGCCTAGTCCTATAAACCATGGTAATGAAGCAGAGAACAGAAGAAAAATGGGAAAGATAATCTTGACTTATGATCCAACCAGAAAGATGTAGCTTATTAGACCTAGTTGGGATCAACATGCTCGGCTGTATGTTCTTTCCATCAACCATGTAGAACCTATTAACAATTTTACCAGAGTACGTCTAGATATTGCCATAGGCATGCGGGATTTATGCCAGTAACAGTAGAAGCCGTCTCTTGCAACTTAAGATTTTAGATAACACAAAAACCTATTTAGACTAGATTAGCTAGCCTAAATAGGTTCTAAATAGGCCTGTTCGCAAAGTATCATAATCATGAAAATGTCCGAGATATTTCTTAAAATAATGATCGGAACATTTGGTTGCTTAGATGAATGTGATCTTATTCAGGGTTACTGTCATTTCTACATAAAATGTTTTACAATTAAGAAATAAGTCGGTAATCCAAATAATAGCTGCAAATACTTAAAATCAATCTTTATCCGACTGAGAGATATGGTGGTCATTATGCAGAAAATGACATGGCCTGAAGTTGAATTCAAAAATACATTTTTCTAGTGTATTTTGGTGTGCTCTGTTCAAATATAACCTTCATTTCCTGTGCAAATGAAAAGAAATATGATTTTCGGTACATTAAAATAATATAAATATATATATATATATATGTATATATTATATATATATATATATATATATATATATATATATCAATGTAAAGAACGACGCTTGTATAGGAGAATATTCCGCGCAAGATGAGGAGAGAGAACGAAACAAATGAAAAAATGAGGTAACCACCCGGGAATCGAACCCGGGATCTTCCGATTGCCGGTCAGATATGATAACCATTACACCATGGGCCTCACTCGATCAAATGCCTTGGGGCATTGGTTTCTGCGAGTATGTAGAAGAATTACGGCATTTGGAAGAGTGAGGCCCATGGTGTAATGGTATCGCGTCTGACCGGCAATCGGAAGATCCCGGGTTCGATTCTCAGGTGGTTACCTCATTTTTTCATTTGTTTCGTTCTCTCTCTCTCGTCTTGCGCGGAATATCTCCTATACAAGCGTCGTTCTTTACGTTATTTATACTGCGTGTTCTTTGCAGTTGAATGTATATAATGTTACGGCATGCGGGAGGTGCCCCCTTGAGGCATTGGTTTCTGCGAGTATGTAGAAGAATTACGGCATTTGGAAGAGTGAGGCCCATGGTGTAATGGTATCGCGTCTGACCGGCAATCGGAAGATCCCGGGTTCGATTCCCAGGTGGTTACCTCATTTTTTCATTTGTTTCGTTCTCTCTCTCTCGTCTTGCGCGGAATATCTCCTATACAAGCGTCGTTCTTTACGTTATTTATACTGCGTGTTCTTTGCAGTTGAATGTATATATATATATATTTAGTATATTTGTAGTCGGGGGTGGTATGACGTCATGTTACTCTGCGACTTAATTGGTTTGTTGGTTTCTGTTCTGGCTATTTTTTTTTCTAATTGGATTCAGTTTGGTGGTGTTTGTAATAGAATTATGACGTGCCGTTCGTATGGTTTCGACTTTGAGAACTTGATTCGTCATGTGCCCCTAGATGATAATACGAAAAAATCAGAAGATATTTAGGTGAAATAACCAATATTAACCGGTTAGGTTAATTGAATGCCCGGTTAGGTTAATTGAATGCCAGGTTAGGTCAACTGAATGCCCGGTTAGGTCAACTGAATGCCTGGTTAGGTTAATTGAATGCCCGGTTAGGTCAACTGTACGCCCTTGATGATTGGTTAGGTTAAGTCGTGATATTTTCGTTAGTTTAAACGAAAATGACGAGAGCAAACTTTTCTGGTTAATTCTGAGGTGTTTTGCACGTTTCCTGTGGTAATGCGTCGTTTACGAAATCTCGTAACATGAACATGTTAGGTTATGCTTTATTGTATAAAATGTAGTCAAAAATACATTTTTCAAGTGTATTTTGGTGTGCTTTGTTTGAATATGACCTTCATTTCTTGAGCAAATGAAGAGAAATACAGTTGTCATTGCATGGCCCAAACACGTATTTCTGTTCATTTGCACAAGAAATGAAGGTCATATTTGAACAGAGAACACCAAAATACACTAGAAAAATGTATTTTTTAATTCAATTTCAGGCCATGTCATTTTCTGCATAATGACCGGTATGGTTTGTGATAGGATGTTTGTAAATTAATTAATTAATACACACACACACACACACACACACACAGACATTCAGAAGTGTTTATTTAATATAAAAAATCAAGTATAGTATTTGGTTCAGTATCATGATGCAATTTAATGTTTCACAAAGATAATATTTACGAGTTGAATTCAAAAAGTAAAAATTGCCAACGATTTTCAATTATGAATATGTAAACCAATTAGATTATTAATAATTATATAAAGTTAAAAGTCTAGTATGAGTCGGAAGAAAAGTATGTAATTACTTTATGTTCAATATTTGCTTGTAGATGTAAATGCATTTCAACTCGTTTACAAATGATTAATATTTGACTTAAAGTTACTTTGGGAAAACTTTACTATCCAGACAGGAGTCAGAGAGAGAGAGAGAGAGAGAGAGAGAGAGAGAGAGTCGGTGACGCTCCACCCACACTCATGACGTAACTGATGTAATGACGTCATATACGTTTCTTTCAATTACAAAGCTGCGCGCCGCATACGTCATTCAATTACTATTCTATTACATAATTTCAGACAGACTTAATTATTTTGAGTGCGCTCGTGTCGAGATGTTTGTTTGTTTCTTTGTGTTAACATTAAATGGCTCGTATAAATTCTTGGAAAACGAGTATGAACTGTTTGTGTATTTATAATTTAAGAACAGTGAAGAGCGATTTAAATTGTGGATAGTGAAAAATATGGTTTTGATCTATTCAGGGTGAGTGTTGTAGGCCTATAATTAGGACAGCCTAGCGTAGTGTAGTCCTAGGTACCCAGTTAGTGAAGGCCTACAAGATTATTTACGTCTTAATAATGTATTAAATATTACTCTTAATAGTTTCCTAAGAACTAGACAAAATTAAGAATAGTAATGGAAAGCATTACACACAGTGTATAGAAGCTAGCTTGTAGGCCTAGGTAGGCTTTTGACTACTTGGATATCTGGGCCTACACTATGCTAGGTTGGGTAAAATCTAATGGACATTTTTTGTTTTATTTTTAAAACATAAAATGATTAATAAATTCCAAATAGTCTTTTATGCCATGAATTTGGTTTTGGTAAGTAGAAATTGTAAATAAATCTATAAATAATAGTTAAACATGGGACTAGTTCGTGTAGCGTGTATATATATATACAGGGTGTCCCAAAAAAAACTATGTACTCTTTATAGCATCATATATTTTACAATTTAAAAAAAAAACCAAACTATATTGTTATAGCAATTGCCAATGAAAGGTAAATTAGTAATCTAAGTGATCAAAATGTTATAGCGAGTTGTTTGCATATAAAATTTAATTAACTACGCCAAGTGCTCAAAATGTTCTTCGGCGGCATGAATGCACTTTTGAATGCGTCGACTAAGCCTGGCCTTGTTTTATCAAAGGCCTTATAATGGCGAAGCCTATGGACCGAACGTAGTCTAGTCACTCACTAGCTTGCTTCGGACTTAGCCTACGCACTCATTCCACGATACAAACTCTACAGCATTCAACTTTATTCAGTTCAGCAAAAGAACCCATGTTGCGTAAACGTTTGACACTGGAGCAACGAAAAAGTGTTCTCGACATGCTGCGGACAGAAATTATACCTGCAGTTCGGAAGTTGTTTGGAAACGACGACTTTTACTTTCAACAAGATGGAGCCCCCCCCCCTCATTACCATTGTGATGTCAGAAGGTACCTCGATGAAACGTTGCCTAACCGTTGGATAGGACGAAGAGGAAGCGTTGAGTATCCTCCACGTTCACCGGACTTGACTCCACTTGATTTTTACTTGTGGGGCTACCTGAAGGATGCAGTTTATGGTACAAGACCTGCAACACTCGAACACCTTAAGGATGCAATTAGGGAAAAGTGCGGGACCATCACAATATCCACATTAGTCCATGTCTGCGAATCAGTTAGTCAACGCATTCAAAAGTGCATTCATGCCGCCGGAGAACATTTTGAGCACTTAGCGTAGTTAATTAAATTTTATATGCAAACAACTCGCTATAACATTTTGATCACTTAGATTACTAATTTACCTTTCATTGACAATTGCTATAACAATATATTGTTTGGTTTTTTAAATTATAAAATATATGATGCTATAAAGAGTATATAGTTTTTTTTGGACACCCTGTATATAATATATATATTTGGATATTTGGGCGATTAATTATATTAGCCGAAACCCATATTGGGCTCCAAATAAATCTAACCTAACCTAATTTACAAAACAACACTTACATGTGGTTGTATGCTCTGTTGAGCGATTTATTTTGAGCCCAATATGGATTTTGGCTGCTATAATTAATCGCCCAAATATCTAAATATCTGATAATTATACGCTACACGAACTAGTCCCATGTTTAACATGGGAAAGCAAAAATTCTAAGGTAATTACTCTAACCTAACCTACAAAAAACCCACTTACATGTGGTTGAATGCTCTATTAAAAGTCTAATTAAGCAATTTATTTTTTAAATAAAACCAAAAAATTCGACTATTCTTAACCTTAGCCCTAGGTTGTTCTAAATATATAAGTTTGAAGCATTTTTAGAAGAGGTAACTCGTGTGTACCACTCAACCGATAAAACAAGAAAAGTTCGTGAAATTTGGTCATAATAAATTCGTAATAGGTTAGGTTGATGAGGTTTTAATTATGGGCTTTGTCTCCTAGTTGTCTGGATTCTTAAATTCAACCAAAACTTTATTTCTTAAGCCTCGATTATATATATGTAAAAGCTAAGCCAACGAAACAAGGTTTGAGTAACGTTTTAATCAAGACACAGCTCCGAGACACCTCGTACGTCATGTACATATTCAGATCAGCGGACATCATAGTGACGTCATTGATGTCTCCATGACGTCTGTTGATCTGAAAATGTTGTTGTTGTTGGTTAGCCGATCAGCCCACCCTGATCGAGCAAGCCGGCGGCACGCAGGTAACCGATCGCCCTCTCCGGAGTGGACCAGAGGTTCAGCGCACTAGTGATGTGTTGTGTTGTGTTCTGTGTTGTGCTAGAGCGGTACAGTCTGTTATAATGTGTTCAATTGTTGTGTGGTGTGTCCTGGCACAGGTGGCAGGTGTCGTCTGTGGAGTTGTCTACTAGTCTGTGTTTATATGTCTGTAAGTTGGGGTGATGTCCACATCGGAATCGTGCTAAGTTAACTCGATCCGATCTGCTCAGGCTGGTCTCTGACCTGTTAATGGGTGGCGGCTTCGCACCTAGGACCGCATTCGGACCGAGTCGTGTCAGTGCTTTGTGGGTTAGGTGTGTGTGTGTGTTTCTGTACTGTGTGATGTCTGTGGGGTGTGGTATGGAATGGAGTATTTGGTTATAATGTCTCTCTGGTGTTACCTTAATGGTGCGAGATGTTGGTGCGTGATTGTACATGTAGTGGCAAGGGTTGTTGGGTTAGTTGTCGCTGCTGCCATGAATTGTGTTCCCCTCATGTCTAAATGTTCCCTAACTTTCAGTATTTTTGTTTCTGTGTGCGTGTTCTACAGGGTGTCCCGTAACTCTGGACCCATAGGGATTTATAATATATTTTTTTTATTTTATTATTATTTTATTATTATTATTTTTTTATTATTTTTGATTATGATTTTTATTTGTGGGGCCACTTGAAAGCCAAAGTGTACGAGGTCAAACTTCAGAACATTTTCCACCTTAAAGCACGCATTGTGGAGGCGTGTCAAGAAATTTCTGCGACTGTGATTCAGAAAGTGCTGTCGCAGTGGAGATTGCGTCTTCAACTATGTGTGCGACACAACGGCGGACACTTTGAACAGATTATGTAATAAATTTTTGGACTATTTTGTAATTTTATTATTTTTCCATATGGGTCCAGACTTACGGGACACCCTGTACTATTGGTGTTGTTTGAGTGCATCCTGTAATGATACGAAGTGCATTGTTTTGTATTGTCTGTAAGGTGTTTATGTGTGTGTGTTTGAGATAATGGGTGCCCAGCATGGGCTAGCATAGTCCATAACTGAGGGAATATATCGTTTGTATCAGGGCTGTGGAGTCGGTGATAAAATTTGCCGACTCCAACTCCGACTCCAGAAATCTGACTTGCATAATTCCGACTCCGACGGAATGTTAAGGCCAAATTGATTACGATTAGCTTTATTAGGCCAATGGAGATTCATAAACAAGCATTTCGTCACCACCACATGACTCATCAGGTTACTTAGTGGCTATAACTATGCCTTAATGCCTTTTTTTTCTCTTTATTCAGAAATTACAATAAATCCCAAAATACAAACTGATTGAAGCTTAAACAAAATAAGATTATTATTGGTTTAGCAAATTAATAAGATGTTTTTGTATTATTATAAACATCCGTAACAAAATGTACTAACCTAAACTGAATTTGTTCTTAAAAAAAGGATCGCTTCCATTAAATCTTCTTTCAGTGATGCTTATCAAAATTATCAAATTGAAATCTAAAAATCTGAAAAAGATTTAGGGTTGCTAGTACAAATTTTTAAATTTCCTTATTATTAATTATGTTAATTAATTAATTATAATCCTTATTAATTATGAGCAACTATATTTATATATTATTTATATTTATATATTTATATATTATACAGGGTGTACATAAAGTCAGGATCTATTTTTGTGAAATAATAATTTTTTTCTATTTTTCTTTTCAGAAGCCCTTAGAATGAATACAGAAGAGCGTGTGGCAATAGTAATTTGGCAAATCGCGGGAAAGAAATACAGTGACATCAGAGAGAAGTTTAGGAGGAGATTTCATAAGCCGGGGCCAATAGACAAGACAATACGAAAATTGGTGAACAAATTTAAACGAACGGGATCTGTAAATGATGAAGCAAGATCAGGACGACCGTGTATGTCAGATCTTACCGTGAATGCAGTACGCGGAATTATCACTGAGGAGCCACGTACGTCCGTTCGTGCTGCATCACACAGACTCGGCCTCCCGACGTCATCTGTGCACAAAATTCTGAAAGTTAATTTGCAGAAGAAAAGCTATCATTTGCAGGTTTTACATGATTTACATGAGGAAGATTTCCCTCGACGAAGTGCTGTGTGTGCTGATCTCGTAGAACAAATCTGGAGTGATAATTTAATGGACAACATTCTCTTTAGTGATGAAGCCACTTTCCATACGTGTGGAAAAGTAAATCGCCATAACTGTCGAATTTGGGCAGATGAAAGACCGAATGATTTCGTCCAAAATTGGGAAAGAGACTCACCTAAAGTTAATGTCTGGATGGGTTTAACAAAATCTAAGGTTTATGGTCCTTTTTTCTTTGCTGAAGCTACAGTTACGGGGCTTATTTATCTGGACATGTTGCAGCAATTCCTTGAACCTCAGCTGATTGGGGATAGGATTGTTAGTACCGTCGTCTATCAACATGATGGTGCTCCTTGTCACTATGCCAAAATTGTTCAGGATTATCTAAATGGACGTTTTCCAAATCGCTGGATCGGACGCGGAAGCAACAGACCTTGGCCAGCGAGATCACCAGATTTAACCCCTTTAGATTTCTTTGCATGGGGCTTTATCGAGTCGCACGTCTATCAGACGAAGATTACGAGTCTTGAAAACTTACGTATACGAACTGCTGCAGATAACATAACCCCGCAAATGCTGCGGAACGATTTGAGCTGTGCAGGGATACTGATGGGCGTCACGTCGAATCCTACTCTTAATTATTTAATAAATGTTACCACTTTATCATTTTATGATTGAATTCCATATAATTTCCAAGTGCTTCACAAAAATAGATCCTGACTTTATGTACACCCTGTATATTATTTATATTTATATATTTATATATATTATATATTATTTATATATTATATTATATATTATATTATATATTAAAACACTAGGTTAAATCTATTTTATTCATAAAATTGAGCTAGGCCTAGCCCTAGGCTGCTATGGTTATAATTGAAGGATTTGCACCGACTCCGACTCCATCCAACTATGCACTTCCGACTCCGACTCCACTCAAAATTGACCGACTCCACGACTCCGACTCCTGACTCCGACTCCGACTCCACAGCCCTGGTTTGTATATGAGTGATGTTGTTTCCTGCTGGTGTCCAAAGTTTGTGCCTGTTAGTACCCTAAGCGTGTTAAGTCTTGAAGTACATTTGTTTTTAATGTCCTGAATGTGGTTCGCAAAAGATAATGATGTGTTGTATGTGACCCCAAGTATTTTGGTCCTGTGAGTGTGTGGAATGTTTGTGTTGTTTAGTGTAAGCTGTGGAGTTATCTGGTGTTTTTTGTGTTGCTTGTATGCAAGGTAATACTTGATTTTGTGGGCGCTACTTTGAATCTATTGTATGTGAGCCAGTCTTGTATACTATTTATGTATGTTTGTAGGTTATTTGTAGCGGTGTCGATGTTGTTGTGGGTGGATGTTAGTGATGTCATCTGCATATGATAAGGTAAGCTTGTTATCTATGGGTGTTGGAATGTCATGAATGTATAAGTTGAACAGTGTTGGTGAGAGAACAGAGCTTTGAGGGACCCCGTCCGGAAAAAGCCTGTTTTTGGATGACTTGCCATTAAATGTGACATGTGAGTATCTTCCTGAAAGATAGTTGCTCAGCCACCTTTTGGTGTTATTGTGCATGTTTGTGTTGAGTATTTTGTTTATGAGAGGGAAGCGTGGGATAGCATCAAATGCTTTACTAATGTCTATCGTTGCTAATAGTGTACGTTGAGCTGGTCGTCTGGAGTTGATGCCATCCATGATGTGCTACGTGAGGTTAGTGAGTAATGTCGTGGTTGAGTGGTAAGGTCTGAATCCATGTTGAGTAGGCGATAGTGTTGTGTGGGTTGGTGATTTGTAAGATTAGTCTTTGTTACTTTGGAAGGTGTGCATAGTAAAGTAATGGGTCTATAAAAAGCTGGTTCTGTTGGATTTTTGTTTGGTTTGAGTAGTGTAATAATTTTACCGTGTTTCCATATGTCAGGAATAATACAGTGTTGGTATGAATATGTGCTGATGTTTGTGAGCGCTAGTATTCCCTGTGGGCCCAAGTGTTTAAGGTGTATGTTAGATATGTTGTCTGGTCCAGTAGCCTTTGAATTCTTAATGTTTTTGATGATCTTGGTGGTCTGGTCTGTATTGAAGGGTGTAATGGTCGTGTCGAGTCTGTAGGTTTTCTTGTGTCTGGCTGTTTGTCTGTCTGCGTGTTTCTGGTTGTTGTCTCTGTTTAAGTGACTTATCTTTGCGTAGTGATTAACCAGAATGTTAGCTTGTTCTGTATATGTTGGGATATTATTTTGGCTGTGACAGATAGCCGCGTGTGAGGTGTGAATGCCGCTGTTAGAGTGGGTAATGCTGTTTATAGTCTTGTATAGCCTGGATGTATCCGTTGAGTGGTTTAGTGTTATGAATTCCCTAAATGTTTGTTTGTTTTTCTTTGAGGTTGTTGTTTATTTCTGTGTTGAGCTGTTGTATCTGCTGTTTTATGGCTTCTGTGTGTTATGTTTGAGGTTACGTTGAAAATGTAGGCGTGGCTTACGGATTTCGGGGCAGAGTTGCCAATTTAGCGATTTTGTCGCTAAATTTATCGACTTTTGATGAGTTTTGGATACATTTTTTAGCGTTTAGCGATTTAGCGTAATTTTAGCTACATTTTGTCGAGCTGCTAGTCTCGTCCATTCCTTTGGGTTGTATGGCCTTGTATATTTGTGCGACTATCAGTATATCATTTTTTTTACATAAAAGGACCAATGAACAAGAAATATAGTCAACGTTTTCGAGTGGAATGGCTCCACATCACATCTGGCGACATTTTGGCTTCTTTTTGAAGTGATTTGGCTACTATACTTAAAAGTTTAGCGATATATGGGCTACTCCACATCTGACGACTTTTTGGCTACTTTTTGAAGTGAATCTAGCGACTTTTTGTGAGCCTGGGTTGGCAACCCTACTTCGGGGAGGGCTGTCTGGATTGTGAAGTTTTACCGGAGGGTGAAATAGGGTAACTAGAATTATAATTATTAATAATAGCTATGAGAACCTTAGGCAACTATTTTCTGATATTAGTGCACAGAAAACATTATCTCCTTTAGGGAGTGGCGTACGAGGCGAGGGGTCTGTGGTGGATTGGCAACCCCCAAAATATGCAGAAACTAAATCTCTTCGGGCAATGACATCTGTGATTTGGGCAAAGTGACTTGGCGACTTTATTCGCCTTGATGAACCTTTTTTGTTTTTAGCTGCCTCTTAATATTTCATATATTCATACGTTAGATTATAGCATATAGTCAATATTGGCAAAAGGTCTGAACCTGTAAATAATTTTAAGCAGTTTTATGTATAATATATATATATACAGTGGCGTAGCTAGAGTTTGTGCCGCCCGGGGCGGTCCTTGAGTTTGCCGCCCCCCTGAAACACAACACAATACACATAACAAACGTACTTAAACAAAAAGTGAAAACGACGTATAGAAAAAAACCTGTGAAAAATATTAGGACAACATGTTTACTTCTGAAGTGAAAAAATTAACTACAACATTATACACAGTTATTTTTCTTGCTTTTCTGTTAGCAAAATCTTCGATGACATTGTCGAAGTCTATTTCGTCTGTCAGTTGTTGTTCTATAGACAGTATGGCAAGATTTCTCAACCGCAAGGTGCTCATAGTAGATCTTAGGTAATTCTTTATCAGTTTTAGTTTAGAAAAACTCCTCTCACAGCTAGCAACACTAACAGCAATTGTGAGAAAAATCCGCAGCAGTATTACAATATTTGGAACCGAGTTACCAAGATTATACTTTACAACTAATACCAGCATATTAGTTTTGATATTGATTATTTATAAATATTAAACGTATATTTATAGATTATAACGTATTTACAGAACTTTATGGGTTATTTCCCTTTTTAATGAAATAAATGCATTTATACCAATGCTATTATTAATTAAGCACAACTTAGCGCTTAAATAGGTATGATGGTCAATAAGGCCATCTTCAAGGGAACACAATCCTTACCATTGTCGGAAATTAACGAAGTAAGCAGTGTTTTCGTGAAAAAATAAAATTGTGTCTGGCGTCTTGTATCCTTCTACTGTCCCGACATAAAAAAAAAACTTTTTTTTTCATTGCAGTAGACCAAAAGTGCCGCCCGGGGCGACCCCCTCCGCCCCCCTATAGCTACGCTAGTATATATATATATATGTATATATATATATATATATATATATATATATATATATATATATATATATATATATATATATATATATATAAAAAAAGAGAGAGAGAGAATATTGTCATCCATATCCATTTTCCAATTGGACCTCACTGAACTGGATAAACCTAGGGTTCGTGATAGTAGTGTAATTTCTTTTGCTCTTACTAAACTATAAATGTCGTATTGTGTACGCAGTCATCTATGAAATAGCTTCATTTTCATCTACCATAATGCGCGTACGTTTGATTATATAATATTCAGTATTTGGCATCAAGATAATGAAGTTAGATTTTTGTAATCATGTAATATTCAGTGGTTGTCATCAAGATTAAAGTTAAAATTCTCTATTCATGTAATATTCAGTATTTTGTATGTATAATAAAGTTAAAATTCTGTAATCATGCAATATTCAATATTTGGCATTGATGTTAAAGTTATAATTTTGTAAAATATTCGGGCTCTGTATGTTTTATTCGGGCACATTTAGAGCAGATTTGTCCGTACCCCTATGCCACTAGATAAGAATGCCCCACAGAAATCTTGGCGTAAGTTCATTGGAAGCAGCTTATTATTAAGTATTAAACTAACCAAATTTTTTGTATCATCGGATAATTCTGTTCCCATCTGAATATTTCTGCACTTGTATTAATTTTAAATCCTTATTACAATTTTTGAACAAGCCTAAATTGGGATTAGTTTCTGGATAAAATTTTTCTTAGTAAATTATAGAAACAATATCACTTAAATTATGAATTTTAAGCCTTCATTTATATTTTTTTAAGGCTTTATTATCAATGGATAAGTTGTACTGTGATTTTCAAATGTCATTATGTCTGTATTGTAGTGAACTTATTCATCATTGCATTGATGAACATGTATTCCAAAATAGTTTTAAAATTAACTGTTTCTTATGGTAAATGTCAAAAGTATTTTAAGAATATTAAAAACTTTTTGAAACTCTGTCGAAGGATACGTTTGTATTTCCAGCTGAAAAAAAAACAAAAAAAATATATACTCATGATGAAAACTGCAAATAATATTAAAGAACAGTTGGTAACAATGAACAGGATGCCTTTAAAACCAAATTGATTCATCACCAAATGAGAATTTACTAGAAGTTAATGAGAATGAGGTGGAAGATGAGGATAAACATGGGTTTATTACAGATAATATAGAGTTTATTGTAGATAATATAGAAACATTGAAAGAAAAAATTTGATTATCTCATAAAGTCTGCCATAAATCTAAAGTTATTATAAAAATATGTATCTATATGTATGAGCCTATACATCTGAAAGCCCTTTTGCTCATGGAAAATTGATTTATCATAATGTGAATTGGTATAACGAGTTTATAGATCATCCCAGTGCACTTATTTTTCTGAAAGGTCAGCAAGAGAAAAGTCATATAGATTTATATCCCACTATATTTAATCTATTACTCGCAAGTTACAACTGCTTTTAAATATCATAAAATAGTAACTTATCAATACAGCACATTCCAATATTAAATAGGACGCTCTATGTTGAAAATGTTCTTCTGTTCTAAGTTCCTACATAATTTGGGACCTTTTCCAGTTTGTGTACCGTTTTTCATATAATTATTTTTGAGAATATTTTTGTTAAAACTAACAAAAATATCACGACTTAACCTAACCAATTATCAAGGGCGTACAGTTGATCTATTATTAATTATAACATTTGTTTGTTTCTGGAATAGTATTTACTATTTACTAATAGATCAACTGTACGCTCTTGATAATTGGTTAGGTTAAGTCGTGATATTTTCGTTAGTTTTAACAAAAATATTCTCAAAAATAAATATGAAAAACGGTACACAAACTGGAAAAGGTCCATAATTTGTATTAATGAAAAAGACGTGGAAATCAAAATGTAGAGATACTTCCAAGATGGTAATTTGTGTTGTGAAAATGAAGCTTTCAAGAGATAATAATTCTTAAGTTAAAGTTCAGTTGTAGCTTACATAGATGACTTTGGGATTGAGAACACATCAAGATCCCACTCCAAAAAAGTTGAAAATGATCGCTATACATTTTACAACTTTAAATATTCCCCAACTCCAATATCATTCATCTCTGAACTTTGTATTTTTGGTATGTAGGCCTATATTCCCATCATTCTCTTGAAGATGAAGAAATTCTTAAACTTTTTATCGATTATTTGCTTCTAAATGAAATTCAAGGCTTTGAAGTAAACTTTTAAAACAATAGAGTAGCAATTTGTAGAGGATCTGTTGTTCACTGATTGTACCTAATATTCTTGGAAGTTAAGGTTGGTTCTTTTGTTTTTTCAAGTAACAGATTTTGTAGAAGGTGCGAGGCTGTAAAGTGTGACAAAAAAAAAGCAACTACAACAGCGATAATATTATTACTATAGCTATTACTACTGCTATTACTTTTATTAATTTTTAGGCCCTGCTTGAAGTAGTGCGCTCGTTTGGAAGAGATTATCATACGAGCTATTCCAAATCAATATAGAATTCGCCAAAGTTGTTAGTGATGCTGCATCATTATCGGAAGCAAACACATGGAATATGTAGTAAGTTACATTTCCTGTTTGATCTGTCTATGTATCTATCATATAGAACTGAGCTATTGTAAATTATGTAAATAAGATTTTAACTTAAATTTTTAGGCATAACTTGATTGTAATTCCTTAAAATTCTTTCAGAAGTTTTTAGACCATCACGCAACAAAAATTAATGAGAAAGATGTCTTTCACTCGCTACAAAGGTGAGGGTAATGGTTTATTTTTTATTTCATTTACTATTTTTGGCTCACGTCAGTGCCAAAATGAACTTAAGCGCATCAGGATATTAGCTATTAATTTTGTTAGTCTACATTTAGGGAGTGTCTATTAATTTCTCCACAAATAGAATCCTCTCCATTCACAGTTCAGAGTTAGCTACGAGTTACGTGCGTAAGTTCATTATCTGAACTCGAAATCCATTTCCTTTCCTCCTTTCACTCGCTCTTACGGAATATTTTTATGCCCCAGCCAAATAATTTTGGAGAGGCCATACTGGATTGTACTTTTATATTCGTCCGCCTGTTCGTTACACTTTCGTGTCCGTGCCGTAACTTTTGAAACGCTTAACATAGATTAGTGAAACTTCATCACATATAGTCAGTGGTCACATATACTGTAGTCATTTACCTAAGTCGTGTGTCTCTAAATGACGGGTGTTTGGCAATAAAGACGAAGCGACGGCATTCATGTGTAGAAGAGAAGGACGAATATGCTAAGTGATGTAGTTGAATACATGGCGAATCATTATGGTTACCGTAATATGAATGAGCCATTTGAATGAAAAAAATGGGAGTTGGTTTTGTGCATGGAGTGATTAGGAAGCATGGTATGCCAGGAATGACTAATGCTGGTGATAGACTATTAGAACTGTATGTGGAAGGAAGTCTTAGTGTTAGAAATAATTACTTGTAACGCAAGGAATTCCAGAAGTGTATATGGCACCAGTAGCGAATCTAGGATTTTTGTTTGGGGGTGGGGTGGCTGGTTGGGTTCGGATGAAGTTCTGACCCAAGCTTAAATATTATGCAATTCCCCTAAAAGTACTTGGTAATAAAATTAATGTTCAATGATTACCAATTTATTAGGAACGCTCAATGAAAATCAGAAACACTTCACAATAGAAATAATGTATAACCACTTTGTAGATGACTGTCTAACGGTCCAGGGGTTCCCAAATTGTGTTCCGCGGAACACTTCTCACGGTATACAAGTGTTCCGCGGAACACCAATTTGGGAACCCCTGGGTCACTCTAACCTATCACAGAACACAGAAAATTCATTGAAAAATACATCGAACAGATACCAACCAACTTAACACAGTGGATAGACAGAAGGAATAAATGTTGAAAGGCTGAATTTGAATGAGGTGGCAACAAAGTATAGAAGAAGAGTAGAGCAAGTCCCTGGAGAAATAGATGATGAACAAATGGATGTACAGAATGTGTGTGTAAGGAATGCTTAGTGAAGACAGTGTCTGATGTATGTGGGTATGTACGGAATGAAGAGAAAGGCAACTCCATGCTGAAACGATGAGGTCAAGAATGCAGTGAAAGAAAAGAGTATGGGAAAGAATGTTACAAATGGACTAACAATGATGTAAGGTGATGTAATGAATCGTGTAAGGAATGCAAGAAAACTGTTAAGCGAGTGGTAAGAAAATAGAGTAGATGAAGACTTGAAAAACGATAAATGTGTGTAGTGTGTAGAAGTGTGTGCAGAAGTAGTTACTAAAAAAAGTGAGAAAATGTAAATGCCAGTTTGGTGGATGACTGGTAACACGAACAATGGCAGTGTATTAGTGCAAGGTGAGTAAATACACAATAGATGAAAGCATATGGCAAGCTGGTTGGTGAGGTAGATGAACAGGAAGCACATATAAATACAGTTGGTTTTGGTAGCAGATACCAAGGTGTAGATAACAGAGTGTAAGATATCAAATTAGAGGAGGTTTGAGCGAGCAGTATGCGAGCGAAAAAAAATAAAATCGGCAGGAATTGATAGGATATGTGATAAAATTATTACATCGGGAGGTAAAATGGTACTTGACTGTTTGTGAACGTTATGACATAAAGGGTAAGAAAGTTGGTGTATTTCAGGTGAAATGTAAAATTTATAGGAATAAAGCTAAAAAAGTATGTGGAACAGTGCGCAAAGATTCAGTAAAAAAACATTGTGGTTCCGTTGGTTGGAGATGAACAAAGCGGTTTTAGAGAAGACAGGATGTGTTGATAGTGTTTGCGGAAAGACAGATGCTTCAGAAATTAAGTAGAAAGAAGAAAAAAGATGTATATAATATTTATGGATTTGGAGAAAGCACATAATAAAGTGTGTGTGTGTGTATATATATATATATGTGTATATATATGTATATATGTATGTATATATATATATATGTGTATATATATGTATATATGTATGTATAATATATATATATATATAATATATATTATATATATATATATATATGCAAAGGTGGGCAGGACCGAGTTCCAAAAGGACTGAATTCCAGGAACTCGGTGAGCGGGAAAGTCGGTCCTTTTTTCAGTGAGGACCGAAATGAGGAGCGACGGTCCATTTTTAAGCAATTCCGGACGGTCTTTTTTAGTGATTTTAGTGTGTTTAGTGATTATTTGAAGTTCTAAAGAAGATGCTAGTCTTGAAATGCTAGTCTTCTTGAAGGGAAACTCAAGCATTTAACTTAATAACTTATTTTCATCACTTATGTATTGTATTAATTATAATTTACGTTAATAAAATTAAAGATTTCCGGTGTCTTTAATTTCATTTTTCATTTTAATCAAATTTTTCACTTATATTATATATAAGGACCGAGGACCGAGTCGTTCCTAGGTCCTATCTTCAAAAAGGACCGTGACCGGGACCGTCGGTCCAGTTTGAGGCAAGGACCGGGACCGGGACCGTCGGTCCTTTTTGAGGCCCGGGTGTCCACCTTTGTATATATGTATATGTATGTATGTATGTATGTATGTCCGAGAATTATCTGTACAATCTTTGGCTGTTATTAAAAGTCAACCATGAAGTGTAGAAATTCCAGTGTTGTCCCCATTTTACAGAGAATCTCATTAAGTTTTTTCTGATACCACGTTTTGACAAGTTTTTAGAAATGTACGCGGGTGACAGACATTGATGATTTAAAAGCAAGAATCACAGCTGCTATTGAGCGAATTGATGTGGATATGCTGCAGCGTACATGGCAACATTTGGAGTATCGATTGGATGTTTTGCGAATCACTAATGGTGCACATATCGAATGTTTGTAACAACGTTACTTTAATAAAAGAAACTTTTGAAAATACAGATTCTAAATAATCTTGTTTAAGAATTTTACGTGTGTTATCAAGAATTTTATTAAAAGATGAAATTGTACAGATAATGTTCGGACACACTGGAATTTCTAAAAAACTTGTCAAACTTGGTATCAGAAAAACTTAAATATATATATGTATATATATATATATATATATACAACACACACACACAGGGTTGGGCAATTTAATTTCAAATTTGTACAGTCAGTACAAAATGTGAGGCGTGACTTTTGCCCAACCCTGTATATATGTACAGTACTCGCTCGGTTATCAGTGATTCACTCAACTGTGAACAGGCATACCGAAGGGGGGGGGGGGGGGAGACAGGGGCGATCGCCCCCCCCTTGAGCTAATAAATTATTATTTTGATTATTTTTATGTATTTAATTTACATATTCAATTAAATATTTTACATACTTAATTTCATGTGCCAATCGAAAAATGTTAGCTAGCTTTCTAGCGATTTTGTTTCAGGAGTATTGCGTCATTTTTCATGGCACCTGGTAACCGCAGTTTATCGATTTTTGTTTACATTCATTTAGATATTTAGTTTGTGAACTTTCTAAAATTTTGATAATTTTAAGTTTTGATTAAAACTTTGTGTGTGTGTGATCATGTGTGAAGGCCGCTTGGTCTCAAACATGTAACTAATAAATGAAATGAAACATTAAGTACGTTATTTTTAAAATTTGGTATTCAGTTTTTTACACATTTTAAAATTGTTTCAGTTTTCATTTAATTTACACTTTTTCACATTGTATCGCGCGCACAAAATTTTGTGTGGATTTTGTTGGATTTTTTATTTCATTATAATGGACTTTAATATTATGGTTAGTGATAATTCCTATTTCTATTTGTAACTTTGTAGAGTACTATTTGCGGGTGTCACAGGACTAAAGATAATGGACCTTTATAAATTTTTCAAAAGAAAAAATGTCCAAACTGAGTGTTTCTACAGAGCATGATGATCAAAGTACTGGTAATCCAAGTAAAATTGCTACGTTACAACAGGATGAGAATGCAAGTGAAAAAATTTCGGCGCCTTCGGCGCTAGCTCTTGCCTCCCCTACTACTAAAAATCTAAAATGACTTAGCATCCTGAAAACTCTTAATCCAGCCCTGAGAATAATTTTTTTATAAAGGTACAGTCCAAGGAAATGCTTAATCTCGAAATTAGCACTTTTTTATTCTTATATTAATACAAATCTGAGCATCCTAATTGCGGTTTGCATTGAATATTATGTTACTAATCAAATTTTTATCATAATTTTTATATTTTTATTCCTAATGTGTCTTAGCAGTAGCTAGTTAATCATCTCTAACTGAACGATAAGCTCATCCTGAACGTACATAAAAATTATTTATCTCCATTTCAATTACACTTCTGCGATTAGTTCCAAGTTCGCCCCCCCCCCCCGACAAATTTCTGGGTACGCCCCTGACTGTGAGTAGAGTTAACCATGATTTACTAATTGTGACCATTGTGCACGTACCCGTCACCGAGTTAACCGTGATTTGGCGTGGTGTTTACATCCGCGGCTCGCCTCCCACCAGCCCACCCCAATGCGCTTCAGTCAATGTTTCTCCGCACTTCACAGAGCACACGTCTGCGCTTGTGGTGAGTACAAACCATTTAATTGTATATTATACTGTAATAGAATAATATTTTGTGTGGTGGCGCGCGAGGTGGGAGTCCAGTCAGTAGTGGGGGACACCAAAGGCTGCACCACCCATCCACCGGCAGGGTATACTGAGTTAACCATTAAATCGGGTTATCAGTGACACTGACCCTTAATCACCGATAAGCGAGTGAGTACTGTATCTGCCATGTGGGAAATATCTAAAAAGTAGGGTGTCAGTAGTAAATTATTAAATGCAATTAATTTTTTGTGCATAGTAGTGCTTTGTAAAAGTTAAGGGTGAGTTCAGTGACTGATTCAGTATTAATGGAGCTGGAGTGACGGAGCTATGTGGTATCACCATGGCTGTTTACTTTGTATCTCGCATTACTTCACTTATATAGGGGCGGCGGCGCCAGAGCTGGGCACTTGCGGTTTTTTTGCGTTTTTTTGCGGTACTGCGGTACTGCGGTACTACTACCGCACTACCAAACCGGTACCGCATAACGCAGTACCGCAAAGGATCGCTGAAAGTACAGCAGTACCGCTACCGCATTCAAATTTCCCGCGGTACTTTCCGCGGTACCGACCAACACGGTAGTACCGCAGTACCGCAAAAAAAACCGCAAGTGCCCAGCTCTGATTATTTATAATATACACTTTAAAGGCAATATGAATTTGAAAGAAAATTAGTGACAGATGTCGCATCTGATGTATCCTGATAACGTGGTGTTTCTGGGTGAATCGGAGAATGAATTAAAGAGAATAGTGATAAGTTCTGTTGACGTGTGTGAAAGGAGATTATTGAAAGTAAATTAAATAAAAGTAAGTTTTTTGTCATTGAGAGAGGAGGAGAGTCAGCATGTAATAGTGTGGCGAGCGTAAAAAATTTAGAGGTTGTGCAAGACTTTAAATATTTCGTGCGTTTGACTAACAAAAGACGTGAAAGTGCATTAGAAGCTGAAAGTAAAGTGGAGTAAGGCAAGTAAGTCGTGAACGTGATGAAAACCTTGGTAAGAAAAAAATTGCCTGAATGTAGATGCAACAAGAGGTTTACAGTATATGAAGATGTATTGGTGCCAAAACTGAGATATGAATGTGAAACGCAGTTGAGATAAATAATTTAAGAAGTATGATTGGTGTGTAATGGAATGGCCCTATGAGAAATAAGAATGTTCAGTTAAGGTGTGGAGAGAGAAGGTCACTTTGAGAAGAGAATAGAGTCAGGATACTATCCTGCATTGCATGGCATGGTCATGTGGAGAGAACAAATAATGATAGAATTGCGGAAAGGTGTGTGTGTGTGTTAAAACGTGAAACTAGTATGTTAAAGAGGTACACAGTAACACATTTTGTCCCATGTGCGTGTAAAATAAAATGTTATGCCATGTTCTGCTTCTTGTAAACGTGAATGGTTTCATGCCAGAAATTAAAGCGTAAAAATCCTGCAAACCTATAAAATGGAAGAGAGAACTGTTACCTATCTTATTTGCTGTATACTAATGATGATTGTTTTTTGTCATTAATAAGCATGATGTAAATGCCTTAGTACAAAAGTAATGTATTTATGCTAAAGGAGGTTGTTGAAGGCAAAGAAAGAAATGGGGCTTCTGAATGTATGTATTATGAAGTTGTAAATAGTGAAGCATTTAAAACTGGTCGATGAGTTTGAATATCCACTAATGGTCTGCGTGAAGGTATTTGTAGGTACCATCAATTTAAAAAATCATAACTATTAAACTGCAGACCGTGAAGCCTTAATATATGTTATTTATCTAAACTGCTACAGATACTGCGTAACATTCCAGTAGAGACGTTGGCATACTCCTTTCAGTTCATCAATGCTGCTTGGCTGTGACATTTAAATCACAGACTTCAGTTGACCCCAGAAAGGAGTTTTTTGTCGGGAGAAGAATGCCAATGTCTCTACTAGAATGTTCCGCAAAGTCCGGAGTGGCTTACGTTAGCGAATTGACATTTGTAAACGGCTTCGCTGCTTGTAAGTTAAACATTTGCTGATTAATAAATATTCAACAGGGACTGGACTTTTGGTTTAGACTGTATATCATGATTGCCTGCTTTTTTTTTTTAAATTTATGTCATTCACTTTTGTTTTCTTTTATCTACGTTTTTACTTTTATTCTTTTTACGATCAATTACCTTTTACTTTTTAACCTTTAATCTCGTTACCTTTATCAACCTTTAATCTTTTGTAACTCCAATCTACGTTTGATTTCCACAGGATAAATCTCTCTCGCTTTCTTTTCAGTTCTATATTTCTTACCCTCATTAACTTTCTTTACCTCCATCCTACGTAAGAAGGGTTAAGATCAGGGATTCGTGGGAGATAAAAGCGTTTGCCTTCCGAAATGGAGAACGAAGCAATATCTCCACTTTGGGACCATTTCGAGTTAGTCTTTCATCTAGTGCATTTCAATTCTGCTTCTAAATTAGTTTCAATTCTCAATCAATGAGATCATTGTGTTCACCGTACTTAAGAGCGCGCACACGCATATATATATATATATATATATATATTATATATATATGTATGTGTGTGTGTGTGTGTGTGTGTGTGTGTGAATTCTGTACCGATTCATCGATTTGTAGTACCTGGTATTCCATGCATTAAAACCAAACTCATCCTCTCGTCTATTGTTAATTTCGTAGTCATCCCCTACCTAAAAGAAAACAAATAATATATTATAATCAACTCTGAAAATTCCTATGATGCGCGACTTTTCCGCCACCTGTATAATGCAAACGTTATATTAATGTTTGCTGTGACGTTGATATAACGTTGGAATGTTGACGTTGATTCAACATAATTTTGTTCATTGATTTAACGTAAATGTAATCACTCCTTTTAGATATATATATATACAGGGTGTCCATAAATTATTCACCCCATTATAAGCCTTAATAAATTCGTTATTATAGGAGCTATCTTAAAACGGTTTGCGGCAATTAATAACACAACTCAAGAAATTTTTGTTTTAATTCAGTAAACCTTCACGTGAGCCCCATTGCTAGCACGCAGAACATCAAGGCGATAGATGATTTCGTTCCAAACATTAAGAAGCATGTCTTGCGTGATGGAAGCTAATGTCTCTTCAATCCGGTGTCTTAATTCTGTGATGTTATTAACCTTCTTTGCATACACTCTGTCCTTTGTGTAGCCCCATAAAAAGAAATCCAGAGGCGTAATATCCGGGGAACGAGGAGGCCATGGAATAGGGCCATCTCGCCCGATCCAACGAGAAGGGAACTTTTCATTGAGGAACCTCCGCACTTCTAATCCCCAGTGTGGCGGTGCCCCATCTTGCTGAAAGAACACACGGGGATGCATATCCTCAAGCTGAGGTGCAGCATACCATTCAAGCATAGCTAGGTAATTTGTAGCCTTCACAGTGTTCTCATGGAAGAAAAATTGCTTTCTCCTTCACTGTCGCCATTGTGCCCCTAGTGGATGTTCTGCGAAATAAAGAAAAAAATTTCTTGTGTTATTAATTGCCGCAAACCGTTTTAAGATAGCTCCTATAATAACGAATTTATTAAGGCTTATAATGGGGTGAATAATTTATGGACACCCTATATATATGGTGTTTCATAACATGTGGGACGCACTTTCAGGATGGATTCAGGACCTAAAAACAATGAAAAAAGTTTATATAAACATATGCCTGAAATTTCTTTGTTTCCGAGTTACAGCCCGTTATGTGTTCCAGCAAGTATCCGCCTTACCTTTAAAGGAAGTGCTCAAAATGACCGCCTTGCGCTTTGAATACACGCCTGAACACGCCTTGTCATAGACTGCCTGACGCGTTCAAACATTCCAGGTATTGCTGATTTTCTGGTATCCTTGTTCTACACGTTGGCGAAGTATTTCAACGTTGTCAATGGGTGTCACGTAAACGATGGATTTCAGATGACCCCACAGGTAAAAATTGAGTGGATTCAGGTCTGGGGACCGAGCAAGCCACGCAATGGGTCCTCCACGGCCTATCCATTTATCAGGGAAATGGTCATCCAAATAGTCTCTGGCTACTCGACTAAAATGAGGCGGAGGGCCGTCATGCATAAACCACATACAACGTCGGACACCAAGAGGAACTTCATCTAGTAAATCGCTTAAATCATTCCTTAAAAAATTGGAATAGGATTCTCCTGTTAATCTTCCAGGCAAAACAAAAGGACCGATTAAGTTGTCGGCAATAAGTCTTGCCCATACATTGATACTAAATTGTTTGTGTCTTGACTGGATGATGGCATGCGGATTCTCTTCGGCCCAGTGATGAGTGTTGTGAAAATTGATTACGCCATTTCTTGTGAAGGCAGCCTTATCAGAAAACAACACGGAGGATAGAAAAGAGGATCAAGAGCACACTGTTGAAGGAACCAAGTAAAAAAAGCCTCTCGTGGTGGGAAATCAGCTTCAGTAAGGCCTTGTACTCTGAATGTGATATGGGGTAAAGCTGTCGTTCCCGTAAAATTCTCCACACAGTTGTGGATCTTGCGCTCTCTGCTGCTGCTATCCTTCGGGTGCTGACACCAGGATGTTCCTCCACGCGATTCAGGACCCGCTCCTCCAACTCAACAGTTCTGGCGCTGATTGGTCTACTACCATCTGAAACTCGCTTGTTGAATGATCCTGTATCACCAGGACGCTCGTCTATTCTCTGAAAGGCCTTCTTATCTGGCAGACAGCGATTCGGAAACCTTTCCGCATACAAACGTCTTGCTGCGGCCGCATTGCACTCAGCAAGTCCATACATGAGATGCATGTCTGCCATTTCTCTGTTTGAATAAGCCTCCATTCTCACTTCAAATGCACACTATCACTGAATAGCACAAAAACTTTTAAGGTTTTCATTTTTTCACTGGACTGCACTTATTCACGGTAAGAAGTTACGAATGCGAACAGTGAAACACCGCGATGCATCTCTGACTGACTGATGGCTCTACACTCAGTGATATTGAAACATGTCATAGAGTGTACGAAACAATACAATCGGCAAGGCCATACATGAAATAAGTCTCGTACACACTCACAAATATTGTCTGCAAGCAGTGTTTGTAAGCAGTTTGCGGAAAGAATTGCTGGAACACAAAACGGGCTGTAACTCAGAAACAAAGCGATTTTGGGCATATGTTTATATAGTCTTTTTTCATTGTTTTCAGGTCCTGAATCCATTCTGAAAGTGCGTCCCACATGTTATGAAACAACCTGTATATGTCCAAAGGATTGATTAGATTTTTGTTTGCATGCATGCAAACATTAGCTTGTTAGTTACATTTACGTTATACACACACACACACACACACACACACACACACACACACACACTATATATTCACCTCGGTGGTGCAGTGGTTAGCATCGCTGACGACGAATCTGCCGGGGCCCCGTGTTCGATACCTGGTGACGGCAGTCGGCGTAGCAAACCTAGCTGTTTATTCTTCTATACAATAAAATTGGTTGATAGATAAATCTGTAGCCTAGTGGTTAAGTAATTGGGCTGCTGATCGGGAGGTCATGAGATCGAGTCCGGGCGAGGACTATGTAATTTCTGACCAACCGTGGTGGGTCGTGGGTAGCATAGTGGTTAAGACGCTGAACTGCTGATAGAGAAGTCGTTGGATCGAATCTAGGCTCGGACTTTGATTTCCAAATTCTTTAGCAGATCGTGTTTCGGATTCCTGACCTTTGTCAGAACGAGCAGTTCGGACGGAAGCTAAAATTATGATTAAATAAATATACCAAACAATAGTTGTTGGCAATTACACCTTAAATTGGAATGAACAATCGGAAATGGGCAAATTATGAACAAATGCGTGGGTAACTAATAATAATGTACCGTAACTTAAATGGTACTATTGAAACGTTGTGTTTGTCGAGAGATATAACTTAAATGTACATTTTTTTTAGATGAAACGTGAACCTATATTTATCACGGTTTTATGCAAATTGCACTTTCCACATTTGCACCACAATTTACAGTATTATTCGCTAAATATTTAACTTGTAAATTACCTAATTAACATTTGCTGTCATCTTCTAAAAGTTCCATTAAATCTAGGAGAGGACACAACTACATTTTTCACTTTCCAACTTTTTTGTTAGTAGTAGTAATACTAATAATATTATCCATCAAATATAACGTTAAAACTAACGAAAATATTACGACTTAACCTAACCAATCGTGTGTATATATATATATATATATATGTATATTGACGATTGGTTAGGTTAAGTTGTAATATTTTCGTTAGTTTTAACATTTTATTTGATTAGGTATACGCGGACAAATTTGGGTAACGTAAACTACACTAGTCACCACAGGGGGACGTAAACTACACTTGCTCCATAAATCTTTATTGGTAAAAATAAATATTACAATACTGCAATTTACAATATTACATTAATTTTGTACAGAATACATTTATTTATTTATTTCTGCCTGAGTAGTATGGTCCTCAAGCTTTAGGCTTTACTGGGCTCTCAGATTAATTATAAGATAAAAACATATCATATATAGGTAGTTACGATTTGGTAGTATAAATATTATGATTAATTATTATATAAAACAAACTTCGGTGCTTTTCCGTTATACCCCCACAATTTCTTCTTTACCGGTTAGGTCAACTGTACGCCTTTGGCAGTTGGTTAGGTTAAGTCGTTGCCATTTTCGTTAAAACTAATGAATATTTTAACGAAAATATATCGACTTAACCTAACCAATTGTAAGGGCGTACAGTTGACCTAACCGGGAAAGAAGAAATTGTGGGGTATAACGGAAAAGTACCCAAACTTCGTAGTTATGATTATGAAATATATAAATAGGATTAATTATGAATTATGATTACAAATAAGATAACACAAGGGTTATAGCTATGTAGGGTAATTTTGTAGGACACACCGACGAACTTGTAGCTCACGTGAGAAATGAATTCTACAGGGTGAGCGAAAGTCCCTGTACACCTGCAAGAAGTGTAGTGAACCTGTACCTGCACTGTGTTGGAAGTGGAAGGTACACAGGGACTTTTTGCTCACCCGGTATTAACAGTATACATTAAATTTTGATCAATGTAATAGTTATGAAACCTTCAGTACTTAGTTAATTATTGGTTAGTTGGTTGGTTTGTGCGTTTTATAAAATGTTCATAAAATTAAAATAACTTTGAAATTAAATTAAACGTTTTCGTGCTAACGTTATTCTAACGTTTGCTTGTTTTTAATCCACGCGTCATCATTGTAATACAAATTTTATATGAACGGTAGTTCACAACATTTTCATGTTATCCTGTTAATCGTAACCTTAAATGAATCAACCGAACCAAATATCAACGTTGATGTAACGTTTGCATGATATATATATATATATATGAAAAATTATTTCACGAAAGTGACACGTGAAAAGTATTTATGATGAATAAAACCACGAAGGAAAAAAGAAACACAAACGGGTGCTCAAGCGCTTTCGTCTAATGACATCCTCAGGAACACTGGAGTGAAAGGACAGATCAAGGCAATATATAGGTTACAAAAATAAACATACATACATACATATTCATATACATATACATATATATATATATATATATATATATATATATATATATATATACATATATAGTAAGCATAGAAAAATTGTGGGAGGAGCCAACATTTATAGTTTATGAAACAGATCACAAAAGAATAAAGAAATAAAAATAAATATAAATATAAATTGAGAAAAAATTAATTACCAAATAGTGCCTTAGTGATATATATGTCACAGCCTAAATAATCATAAAGAAATAAACAGGCAAATAAAAAACCACAAATATATATACATACATATATATATATATATATATATATATATATATATATATATATATATATAAAAAGACACTTTTAGCACTTTGGCCGACCTTCAATATAAATTCAAATGGCTTGTTTATGGAACAGGTCACAAAAGAATAAAGAAATAAAAATAAATATAAATATTGTAAGTGGAGTCTATAAATTCAAGCTCAAAGGGAAGTTTTACAATCAATTTAATAGATGATGCCAAATTGATATATATGTCACAAAGAAATAAAGAAATAAACCACAAAAAAAAAAAAAAATTAATTATTAAAAAAATAATAAAAAATAATAATAATAAATTGAAAGATAAATTTTAAGAGAGGCAACCAATTTATAAGGGAAAAAATAACCACATATGCATATTATAGTCACAAACAAATAAAAAAGTACAAGTAAATATAAATTGGAAAACAAAATGATGCCTAGATGATATATAAAGAACAATAAAATATATATACAACATATATACGGTATATATACGAAATATAAACGCAATATATACAGAATATATATATATATATATATATATATGCATAAGGGAAAAAAATTACCAAATTTGTTTTTATAATTATTGTCTGAAAAACGGTAGGTCGCAAAAGAATAAAGAAATAAAAATAAATATAAATTGAAAAAAATTACAAATAATACACGTACCCATGTATACCCGCATAACCAAATATATATACATATACACACATATATACAAACACACACACACACACATTATATATATAACACATACAAGCTTGACAATCGCGAAATGAGAAATCATCGCGCAGAACCTTTGTGAGGTTGTAAGGTAAGGTAAGGTACATACACATATATATATATATATATATATATACGTTTAACTGCATACCTACATACATACATACATACATATACACCATACATACATACATATACACACATATATACATACAAACACATTTAACTGCAATGACCACACACATACTCACATACACATACATACATACACATACACGCATACAGCAAAACATTGAAAAATAAAATTGTGAGAGAAACAAAAGACAAAAACAAATTTTTACCAAAGATTTAACAACCTACCCTTTTTGTTTAAATCCATTCTGAAGGAATTCAGAGCAACGGGATCGAGTTGAAACAGACCTTTACTCATGTTAAGGTTATTTGTAAGTTGAATTATAGCCGACTCAAGAATATTTCTATTAACAATGTTGCTAGAGTGAAACAAAACTGAAACATTATTCCAATCAATACAATGGGATAACTCTGACAAATGGACAAAAAGGGCACTGGACAACTGTCCCGTTCTAACGGAATATTGATGCTGTTTTACACGCGTTTGCAAATCCTTTCCCGTCTGACCTATGTAAAAGGAATGTGTATGTATGTGTATGTGAGTATGTGTGTGGTCATTGCAGTTAAATGTGTTTGTATGTATATATGTGTGTATATGTATGTATGTATGTGTGTATATGTATGTATGTATGTATGTAGGTATGCAGTTAAACGTATATATATATATATATATATATATATATATGTGTATGTACCTTACCTTACCTTACAACCTCACAAAGGTTCTGCGCGATGATTTCTCATTTCGCGATTGTCAAGCTTGTATGTGTATATATATATATATATGTGTGTGTGTGTGTGTTTTGTATATATGTGTGTATATGTATATATATTTGGTTATGCGGGTATACATGGGTACGTGTATTATTTGTAATTTTTTCAATTTATATTTATTTTTATTTCTTTATTCTTTTGCGACCTACCGTTTTTTCAGACAATAATTATAAAAACAAATTTGGTAATTTTTTTTCCCTTATGCATATATATTATATATATATATATTCTGTATATATTGCGTTTATATTTCGTATATATACCGTATATATGTTGTATATATATTTTATTGTTCTTTATATATCATCTAGGCATCATTTTGTTTTCCAATTTATATTACTTGTACTTTTTTATTCGTTTGTGACTATAATATGCATATGTGGTTATTTTTTCCCTTATAAATTGGTTGCCTCTCTTAAAATTTATCTTTCAATTTATTATTATTATTTTTTATTATTTTTTTAATTAATTTTTTTTTTTTTTTGTGGTTTATTTCTTTATTTCTTTGTGACATATATATCAATTTGGCATCATCTATTAAATTGATTGTAAAACTTCCCTTTTGAGCTTGAATTTATAGACTCCACTTACAATATTTATATTTTTTTATTTCTTTATTCTTTTGTGACCTGTTCCATAAACAAGCCATTTGAATTTATATTGAAGGTCGGCCAAAGTGCTAAAAGTGTCTTTTTATATATATATATATATATATATATATATATATATATATATATGTATGTATATATATTTGTGGTTTTTTTATTTGCCTGTTATTTCTTTATGATTATTTAGGCTGTGACATATATATCACTAAGGCACTATTTGGTAATTAATTTTTTCTCAATTTATATTTTATTTATTTTTATTTCTTTATTCTTTTGTGATCTGTTTCATAAACTATAAATGTTGGCTCCTCCCACAATTTTTTCTATGCTTACTATATATATGTATATATATATATATATATATATATGTATATGTATATATATATGAATATGTATGTATGTATGTTTATTTTTGTAACCTATATATTGCCTTGATCGTCCTTTCACTCCAGTGTTCCTGAGGATGTCATTAGACGAAAGCGCTTGAGCACCCGTTTGTGTTTCTTTTTTCCTTCGTGGTTTTATTCATCATATATATAATATATATGAGTTGAAGTTAGTTGGTATTACGTTATTTTTAACTTGTTAAACTTGAAATTTAATAAGATTAAACTTCATAATAAAAGAAAAGACGCGTAGAAGAGAAAGAGAAGTGGTAGGCCGCGATCAAGCATAAGTGGGGAAATGTCAGAAAGTGTACTAGCAAGAGTAATAGCGAGTCCAAAACGTTCAAGTAGGAAAGTCGCGCAAGAACGGGACATTTCGCATCAAAGTGTTCTTAGAATACTTAAAAGGAACAAGTTCCATTCGTACAAAGTCACCTTTGTGCAGGAACTGCACGGAGACGATTGTGACAGAAGACTAATTCTGCGAATGGTTTCAAACAACAGTTGCCACAAAGCCTACCTTACTACAATCTATTTCCTTAAGTGATGAAGCTCCGTTCCACCTTAATGGACGCGTCAGTAAACATAACAGTGTGTATTGGGCAGATGAAAATCTACATCATACAATTGAAGAACATTTCCAAACGAATCCTAAACTAGACGTCTGGGTGCGGTATTCGTGATTTCATAGTCATAGGACAAAGTCGTGGAAATGTGTCTGGAAACGCTTATTTGACTCTGCTGCAGGACAATCGATCCATACCTTGATAATTTAAGCTTACTGAAACGAATGAACTTCTACTTCTAGCACGATGGTGCTCCACCACATTTCGCTACAAATGTTTAAAATTGGTGAAACGAGAACATACCTCATAGGCAGTGGTGAGCTGGACCCGGTTCGCACCGGTTCGCGCGAACCGGTTGTTAAAATCTTTTTGAAAATGAGAACCGGTTGTTAACTTTTTTGCTGGACGCTGAAGAGAGCTCTCAGAAGCAGAAAGAGGTTTTTCGGTGATGAATATATTTGTAGTGATAGAAGAGCAAGTTTAACAACTAAACACATCATGCTTTATGATCATCAATTTGTTGGGGAAACCATTAAGCTTCTGGAACCCGTTAACATATGTCAAATCATGGATGAGAAGTCATCGATCCGCTTAGATACCAGAGTTCGTGTATCCAAAACGACAGTTTATGGAGAAAACCAAGAAGCCATATGGAAATTATTACCGTAATAAGTAATAATAAGGTACGTAAAAATGTTTAAATTTAAAAAAAAAAAATTTAAAAGCATAGATGTACTGATATTATGTTTTGCCTAATAATTCATTATTGCTAAAGTTGACTGAGCAATTTAATTTTAACTATGTAGATAATATGATTCATCGGTTTTTATTAAATAATTCTTCTTTTCTGATTTCATTAGAAACGTCTATTTCTCTAATTAACTATACTAATTAATTGTCATGCAGTTATTAATACCTAGCTGAATCATAAAATGCAGATACTTGAAAAAGGCAAATAGCGAGATAATTAATTTAATTAAAATTGCGAAAGGGTGGGGTGGGAAGGGTTGTCAATTTTTTATTGCCGAATTCAGATTTTTTTATACAGAAACCGGTTGTTAAAATTTTGGCAGCTCACCACTGCTCATAGGTGATAGGTAGAAGTGGTCCGATTGAATAGCCACCACATTCCCCGGACTTCACTCCACTCTATTTCTTTTTGTGGAAGTAGAACGCTTGAACAATTAAAGAAAAATATCAGTACTCTATGCAACAACATTACTGCAAACACTATTGGAAATGTGTACAACAGCTTACGTATTCGCATTTGATTGTGCAGTGAAATGCAAGGATCACGGTTTGAAAATCTCCTTTAATTAAACATTGTCAATTATCTACTAAAATGAGGCAGAACTTCTGGACCACCCTGTATGTATATATATATATATATATATATATATATATATATATGTATGTGTGTGTGGGTGGGTGGGATAAATGAAAGGCTATACAGTGTATATGAATCAGATCTGCGTAATAGTGCAAAACAAGAGTGAGTAATGAAAAGAATTAGGAAGAAGCCGTACGTGTACGAGTAAAAGAGAGGAAAATGTTATTCATTGAGTGAGTGAAGGTAGCAAAAGATGGGGTGTGCATGGTGACATGAAGAATGTGAATCCTAACAAAACGTGTTAAATTTAACTAAAGTAAATTAATGAGTGATGAACGACAGAGATAATAATAGTGGGATTAAAACTGAGTTTCATAGACGGCGTAGTTCATATCATTGTGTTAAATTAGCCAGCTTCCGCAACTCGGTGAGTAACACCGTTTCCTCGTAAGCTAAGCGAGGACACTGAGGTCAGGGGTTCGACTCCTGATGATACTGGTAATAATGGTAATAATAATAATAATAATAATACAGGAGTTAACGCAATGGGCCGCATTCGTATGGCCTGAGCGCTGTGCTAGTTTCTGCCCTCCTGACTGATTATATTTATTTATTAGGTGTTAAGTTATCACTTGAAGGTAAAATGTGCGAGTTAAAGACAGGCAAACGTGTTATTAATATGAAATGTGAAGAATGATGAAATACAAAATCAATATACGAAAAATAGAAGGCATGGAAAGTGAACGAAAGAAGAACCCCACCCCACCCAACCGGTTTGGGGGAGCAAGAACCTTTGGAACACCCCTGGAAAGGACTGTCACAGAATTTTGTTGAAAAAGTGATATGTGAATCGGTTAGCTAAAATTTGGGTGAAGGAGATAAGACTATTTGAATATGGTAAAAAAAAAAAAAAAAAATTTTAAATAAAAAAAAAATAATAAAAAAAATGGCGCCCATTTGAAAGTGCGGAGAAAATGTTCCTTTTTAGGGTATTTTGGAAAGGTCACCACCGTAATATATAATCGGTGACAGGGGCCAGAAACTGGTCCAGAACTCAAGCCACACGGATACGGTCCTTTGCGTTCATAATAATAATAATAATAAAATAGTTAGGAGGGCAGTAAACAAACTGGCACCACAGCACTCAAGCCAACTATTGCTCGGCCCCATTGCTCTAACTCATGTATTATTATGACCGGCATTATCGGGGCTCGAACCCCCGACCTCAGTATCTTTGCTCAGCTTACGGGGAAAATGTGTTACCCACTGAGGTACGAACGCTGTCCCCAAAAATTGCTATGCCAACAAAACGGGATGGTTTGTGTCGTTTTGCGTAAAGTTCATTGTCGAATATTTGGATCAAATTCGATTTTCCGGTCTTGTTAAATAAATAAATTAAGTGTTTCGTCTCGTGAAACCTTTTTCGTAACACCTACGGTCATATGACGGAGGGGAACTACAGCTTTACGCGCCATTCGAACCATTACCCCCCACCAAGGGGAGATCCAGGGAAGCGCTTAAACGGCTAAAATCTGAAGTCAAAAGTGAAGACTCGAACTCGCGAACTCAATCAAGTTTAACAGCTAGATTCTCTCTCTCTCTCTCTCTCTCTCTTCTCTCTCTCTCTCTCTCTCTCTCTCTATTATATATATATATATTTTTATTTTTTTTTTATTTTTTTTTTTTAGGAAGAACCGATTCGCCTCTATTTAAAGGGCATATCTCAGCGGAAAAACAAAGAAAAAGTGAGAGGAAAGACAGAGGAAAAAGAAAGGGTGGAGGGGACAGTCGAAGTAGAAAAAGACCAAGGACTGCAGGGTCGAGCCCCATCATCCTTGGGTGCTAGGGCCGGGAGGGCGCACGTGAAACCTCCAGGAACAAGCACGTACAAACGAGCACAAAGAGCACTCAAGAGCACGAGCTTAGAACCCCCTTGCGGGGATATATATATATATATATATATATATATATATATATATAAAAAATCGTTAAAAGTAAGAGAAGAATAATAAATGTTTTAATTTTTTTTTCCCTTGTTTTCGGAGTTAGAATTAATAATGCTGAAAAAGGTTGAAGATTTATGTTCATCTGTGAAAGCGACAGGTAACATTTGAATGTTTGGTGCAATACTTCTCTCTTAATCTTACCTTAACAATACCTTGAATTTAAAGCCGTCTTGTACTAATATATATATATATATACGGGGTGCTCCATAAGTTCGGTTTCATAGGAAAATTTATTTTAAATTAAATGTGCAAAAGTAATACATTAGAACTAAAACAAATGTTCAAGTTGATGTCTTGTTTTTGGACCTTTATTTTTTTTGTTGCGGGTAGGATAACACGCAATTTCCTCCGGAGTGTAACTCGCTTTCATATTAACTATTGCATGTTATTCTACCTGCTACCTAAAAAAAAAAAAGTCCCAGAATAAGATCAATTTGAACATTTATTTTAGTTGTATTACTTTAGTAAATTTAATTTAAAATTAATTTTCCTATGAGACTGAACTTATGGGACACCCTGTGTGTGTGTGTGTGTGTACACACTTTCAGCCGTATAAGAAAGGCTACAACGAACTGTTTCACTCTTTAGAGACTCATTTTCACTGTGAAATGGTACATGAAGTGCGAGTCGTATAAAGAGTGCCAGAAAACATTATTGTGGAAAATTTTGAAACGAAAAGAGTGCCAAATAAGAGTTGAATTCGTCAGTCAGTGATTTTATTTTCCAGAAAAAATAGGCAAGTCTGGTTTTATATACACTTAGAAATAATAATCTGTATTTCCCTCAGATTTCAACTGAGAGTCACGCACGGTAAAAATGTTCCTGAACGCTTAGTGGGGTGAGCTAATGAAGATAATATATATTATATATATATATATATAATATATATATATATATATATATATATAATAGAGAGAGAGAGAGAGAGAGATCCCCGTAATCTGACCTCACACGGTATTCCGACGCTCCCTTATTCTGACTATAAACTGCTGCATTGCCCCAAGTTACTAATTGAAATCAAATACTAGAAAAAACCGCCCACCACCATTTGAAACATTTATTGATTGCAATTAATGGTCTTTTGTATTTCTTTCATAAAAAAAAACAACTTCGTGTAAGTATGTATAAGTGCAGTACTGTAATTAAGTACAAACGTAATTAAAACAGTCGTATATTACGAGTCAAGGGACAGTAATGACCTAAATATTAGAGATGTCGTAGCATCAGTTCTTGTAACTGTTTTAGGCAATTGCTTTCGCTGAATTAGAGCGTAAATTTCGTTGTTACTAAAAATAATGAAAGGCATGTGGAAATTTAATAAATATCAGAATCTGAAACCTGAAATACTGTATACATTTTAATCAAATTCCATTTATTTAAAATTGCCAAGTGTGTCGAATCAATATATATATAGTTATTAGAAATTCATTTTGTACCATTCATTTAGATACACCCTGTAGAAAACTTACGTATAATAACTAATATAAAACATCGTTTTTAAAAACAAAACCAACTCTCATCTATCTTCAATTTGAAAAGGATAAACTGCATTGCCCCTTTCGCAGTTGACGACGTTTGAGAATGATATATATGAGGGGTCGCGAGTACGAGGGACGAATTCGCCGAACCATTTTGAGATAGACGCGTTTAAACTTTGTGACTATTGTGTACGAGGGGCACATAGCGCAAATACACGCATTGAAAATAACTACATTTTTAGCGTACGAGCTGGGGGGGGGGGAGGTATTTGGCTATAAATGCTGTCTGTGGATGGGGGAGAGTTGAACTATTCATTCATGGAAATTTGCCAATGTGGTGAGTTAGCCCTTCGTACTCGCGACGCCTCATATACGAGTATTCTGTTGTTACTCGTTCTTTAACGTCGTAGCTAGTTGGTGTGTAATTTGGTGGTGGTGTTAGTACCTCGTATTAAATATTTAATAATTCTAAATTGACAATGGCATTAGGAAAATTAGTCAGGAATTTTCATGAGAAAATATTTATAATAAAAATATATTCCTTCGTTCGTTTTTCCACAATGAAGAAGGATTCCCAAACTATTTTTGTTCATCTCTTGTTTATAAATATACCTGTGGTGAATGCAAAGCATCTTGTATTGGCAAAACATCCCACCCATTTAAATTTAGAATTGACGAACATATATATATATATATATATATTTATAGTTGTTTCAGTAGTCGTTCCAATATTCCCCTCACAAACTCGATCTATTCTAATACTCGCGAGTCACTCGTAAAACATATTTCATTCGCTCAAAACGGAATACTTTTCATACACTTTTCCTGAATGAAAATACATAACTTTTCTTCACTTTACTAACGATAGTATATTTATTTTATTTATTTATTTATTCATTTATTTATTCATTTATTTATTTATTTATTTACTTCATCCTAAACCAGAATTGAATTATAATCCATTTCACTATTTAAATATCTTGGACTGGTTATAAGGAACAGTCCAGTTCAGTTATAAGGAACGGATTCAGTACCAAAATATTTCAGTTTTTATTTTTAAATTTGAGTTGATTTTTTAAAATTTCGAGTTTTTTTTTAATTTGTATTTTTTTTCAACATTTTAATTAAGATTTTGTATTGAAAATACTGTAATAGTAACTATAGAAAGTTTTGGAAATGTGAATCTCTCTCTCTCTCTCTCTCTCTTGCCCTCCGCAGGGGGTATAAAGCAATAAAGGTTATGCACGTTCCTTCTGGGTGTTGTAAACTTTATACCTGGGGTGTGACAGCCCTCCGGTCCCGAGTCGTGGGATTCTAGAGAAATTGGCTGCCAATTCCTTTAGGTTCTCTCTCTTTCGGGAGGGCGGGTGAAGTCTGTTGTACAAACCTGTCCCGTGGGTTACTAGGACCCCTTCCCATCCCTAGTCTGTCCTTTTAGCTTACGTTAATGATGCTCTCCTCTGACTAAATACTAAATTTTTTTTTCTCCCCTACTCTTACTATTAGGACCCTACTGCTACCTCATGCGTGGGAAGAGAGGCTTTGGAACCTCTATAAACACCACCATTTCACTTCAGTTGTAGGTAATAATTAGAGGGGATAATAGCGGGTAGGATTGTTGACCATTTGGATTCCTACAAGCTACTTGGGGACTCCAACATGTGTTTAAACGGCATAGGTCATGTCGCACTAACTTGCTAGAGTTTTTCCACGTCATGTTGAGTGAGTATGATAAGAGTAGGGCAATTGATGAGAAAGCCTTTGATAAGGTACCTCACCACCGGCTAATGGCCAAAGTGCGCGCGCTGGGTATGGTGGGAAGTAGGTAGGTTGATTGAAAACCGGCTGAAGAATGCCACAAAGTTAATCCCTTCCGTTAGGAATATGGGCTACAATCGACACTTACGTGACGGGTTCAAAGATGTCGATTTTAGAAGCATGTTTAGTTTAAATGATAAACCGAACTCGTAACAATGGTTGGAAGTTGGATTTGAAACGGTTTAGGACTAGTGTGTGTGGGAATTACTTTACCTATAAGATGTGTGACACGTGGAACAGGTTACCGTCAGAAGTTGTGAACAGTTCCTCTGTGGATCATTTCAAGAAAAGGTTAGACCAAATCCTGCACACTATTTAAGTGTGTAGAAAATTTTCCCCTTGTTTTCATTGGTACCTCCTCGGTATGGGCCGCAAGGCCTTTTGAGGTACTTCTTTTCCTTGTAACTCCTTGTAACTCTCTCTCTCTGCTGGTGGCAAGCCTCTGCAAGGGGAACCCTAAGGAGTTCTTCAGTTATGTTAATAGTAGAAAGCCCATTAAAAGCATGATAAAGAGGACCGAAGCGGCGTTCTGCGGACCTCCGACGCGGACATCGCTAATGTGCTTAATGAGTACTTTGCGGGAGTGTTCACCAGGGAGGACACCCGCATCATCCCCGAGCCACGCGTGAAGCACGAAGGTGCTGGCCTGGATAGTGTTCGATGTACCGCGACAGTCGTTGCCGATAGAATAGACAAACTAAGCGCGTTTAAGGCTCCTGGGCCAGACCAGTTTCTCCCCAGAGTGTTGCGGGAGGTGCGCGACCAGGTGGCTCCCCACCTGGCTACAGTCTTCAACAAATCGTTGGAGACGGGCCAGGTGCCTGGTGACTGGAGGGAAGCCAGTGTGCCCCCTATCTTTAAGAAAGGGGATCACGAAAGTCCAGGGAACTATCGTCCCATTAGTCTCACTTCAGTTGTAGGTAAATTATTAGAGGGGATAATAGCGGATAGGATCGTTGACCATTTGGATTCCTACAAGCTGCTTGGGGACTCCCAACATGGGTTTAGACGGCATAGGTCGTGTCTCACCAACTTGCTCGAGTTTTTGCACGTCATGTTGAGTGAGTACGATAAGAGTAGGGCGATTGATATACTTTATCTTGACTTTCAGAAAGCCTTTGATAAGGTACCTCACCGCCGGCTAATAGCGAAAGTGCGCGCGCTGGGTATCGGTGGGGAAGTAGGTAGGTGGATTGAAAACTGGCTGAAGAATAGGCGGCAGAGGGTTGTAATTAAAGGGCCAGTTCGGGTTGGGCCTCGGTCACTAGTGGGTTCCTCAGGGTTCCGTTTTGGGCCACTGTTGTTTATCATTTACATAAATGATATAGACGGTGGCATCGTCAGTCGGATCGCCAAATTCACTGATGACACCAAGCTTGGGGCCAATGTTGGGACGCCCGAAGCGATCGAGGAACTGCGTGCGGACCTAGGTAGGATAGGAGAGTGGTCCGAAAAATGGCAAATGTTTAACTTGGTAAATGCAAAGTGATGCACATTGGCTATGCCAATCCCAAGTCGGACTACTCGATGTTGGGGAGTAATATCGAGGTGACTGATTTGGAAAAGGACTTGGTGTGCTAATTAGCAGCGACCTTAAGTTTACCAAACAGTGCGTAGAGGTGGAAAAGAAAGCCCAGAAGCTGTTGGGTTATATCAGGAGGCAATTTCAGTTTCGGAACAAGGAGATTGTGCTCTCTCTGTACAATTCCTTGGTTCGGCCGCACCTGGAGTATGCAGTGCAGTTCTGGTCGCCCACCCTCAGGAAAGATATTGAGACTGGAGCGAGTGCAGGCGAGGGCCACAAAGTTAATCCCTTCCGTTAGGCATATGGGCTACAATCGACGGTTACGCCCTGAACTTGTTTTCGCTGGAAACTCGGAGGCTGCGCGTCAACTGATCGAAGTTTTCAAGCTTTTACGCGGGTTCAACGATGTCGATTTTAGAAGCATGTTTAGTTTAAATGATAACCCAACTCGCAACAATGGTTGGAAGTTGGATTTGAAACGGTTTAGGACTAGTGTGTGTGGGAATTACTTTACGTATAGATCTGTGACACGTGGAACAGGTTACCTTCAGAAGTTGTGGACAGTTCCTCTGTGGATCAGTTCAAGAAAGGTTAGGCCAAATCTTGCACACTATTTGAGTGTATAGAAAATTTTCCGTCATGTTGAGTGAGTATGATAAGAGTAGGTGGGCGATTGATTAGAAGGCCTTTGATAAGGTACCTCACCGCCGGCTAATGGCCGAAGTGCGCGCGCTGGGTATTGGTGGGGAAGTAGGTAGGTGGATTGGAAACTGGCGAAAAATGCCACAAAGTTAATCCCTTTCGTTAGCATATGGGCTACAATCGACGCTTATGTGACGCGGGTTCAAAGATGTCGATTTTAGAAGCATGTTTAGTTCAAATGATAACCCAACTCGCAACAATGGTTAGAAGTTGGATTTTGAAACGATTTAGGACTAGTATATGTGGGAATTACTTTAAACACGTTGATAGTTTAAGATTAAAACATAAGAAACTCTGCAGGAGTTCGCTTGCACGGTGTCCTCTGTGAGCAAGGTAAATATAGAGCTATTTATATATTTCTCCACTTTCCTGTAAAATTTCCTTGGCTACTTTTCCAGGTCAAGGTATTTTCTTCAACCTTTTTCCGTACCTGCCTCTGGCAGGGAGGGAGCG